>PVIR01031553.1:0-19339 GCA_004026965.1 Petromus typicus
ATTGCTAAATCTTGGAAAAAACCCAAAATGTCCATCAAGTGGAGACTGGATAAAGAAGATATGGTTCTTTTATAGAATGGATTATTACTCTACCATTAAAAAAAATAAGATTGAGTCATTCATACTCAAATGGATGTACCTCGAGGACATCCTTCAAAGTGAAATAAATGGGTCACAGATGTGTAAATATCGTATCTTTTCTCTGGTATAAGAAAATGAAGTTGTAAATGAGTTGTATGTATAGTTGACATTGTGAAATGGAAAATATTTAAAAGGAAAGAGGGTGTCAGTGTGAATAACAAGGGGAAAAAGAATGTGACAGTAATAAAGAAAAAAGGAAACAATGCTTATGTATATAGAGGGAGAGGAGTTCCAGGATTGGGGGGAAGGGGAAAAATGAGAATCAATTCATGTCATAGTCTGGTACAAACTCTCAATGTTGAATGTGATGATGATGTATAATCATGATGTACCAATAAAAATTTGAATTTTTTAAAAAAAACTTAGAAATAATTAGAGGTTGCCAGATGCAATACCAAAACAAAACAAAACAAAATAAACAACTGTATTCCAGTACCCTATAATGAATGATTAAAAGATGAAATTAAATAAACAATTCCATTTTCAACTATATAAAGAATAAAATACCCAAGGAAAAATTTGGCAAAAAGAGTGAAAAATCTGTACTCTAAAATGTACACAACACTATTAAAACAAATATTTCAATATAAATATTTCAAGACTGAAAAACTACAAAGGACATATTAAAGAATCTGACTGTGGAATATCTTCTTTTTAAATGTTCGTCAGTGGGAGTAAAGAGGACTAGTGCTCTGTGTTATACGATCATCACTAGGACACTGAGGAGTTTTGGGACAGCTTGATGCCATGTTCACACATGGATACTAAACACAAAACCTAGGAAAACTTAACATATGACACTGACAGGTGTCCCCTGGTTAACTACACTGTAGAAATCCCAAATGCTCAGGGATTTGAGGACTAAATTCCCTCGGGCTACTGTGAGCTGTTAGCTCAGTTTTCTACATCTGCTTTGACAATTTCCACAAATACAATCACAAATTAGTGAAAACTAAAGCAGGGGAAGAAGGTCCACTCTGAACATCCATATGTCATTTAAGTGTCTACTTCAGACTGAATTTTGCATTAGTGTCAGTTGGAGGCCTGATCTACAAGGACCAGCTGAGAAAAGGAAAAGGGTTCTGCAGTTTCTGGGCAGGAGAAGATCATGATACAATTACTTAGATTTCTGTTAAAACCATTTTAATTTCCAACTGGAAAGTGTTCAAAAGTAAGGAAGATACCACTACTTCATAGTGGGGTCTTTCAGATACAGAAAAGGCTGGAGTTACAATTCAAGAAACAATATGTTTTTTCATTTTAAAGTAATTAACACAAAACCTCCAAATAGTATATAGTGGGAGAGCTGGATGGCCACTTCATCTGTATCATCCAAAGAATCAAATTCTTTCCATGTTGAAGTAGAATCTGAAGCAAATTCCAATTTAGAACAACTTACCCCTAGGCCCATCCTTCCCCTTCTGTCGAGCACCAGGAAAGAGTAAAGAAAAAAGGAAAGCCTGAGCTGGTGCTGAGGAGTCCTGCGGGAACGTGTGGACCCAGGACAGGCGGGCATGGACATCTTCGCCTCAATGGGGACTCCCAGAAGAGATTATCTCAGAAACTTGAACCGCTCTGTGCAGACTGCAGCAGAGTTCTTCCTTCACAGCCTGCCCGAGCTGGAGCAGGGTCTGGTTAGTCTGACAGTATCTCCTCAGAGTATCAGAGAAGCAAAGAACCCCCTCAAACATCTCCACATTGTCATCATTTAATGAATGAATACCACGTTTCCCACTAGGATTCCTCAAAATAAATTTCTCACTGCTTTGCCTCCTCCATCTTTATCCTCCAGGTTGCTCTTCCACTTTGTCTGGCTGGGGCTCCAGGTCATTTCCTCAAGTGCCACATGCAGGAAAAATGATGCTTGGTGTCCACAGAATCAGCCACTCCCTCGCAATTGTCCTCTTGTCAGATTTCCACATAGTGCCATCTCACAAATAATCCCTGATCGGATAAGAGACTCAACTCCTATAACCTCACTCAAACTATACAAAGTGTCCCATAGGAATAAACAGAAAACTCTCCAGCCATTACTAAAGCGAATACGTAATATGGCCAATATTTATTCTAAAAAAAAAAGGAATAAAATACAACATGAAAAAATATCTGTAATGTTATACTCCTTTACATATCTTACTATAATCTACATACTGCATTCTGTTACTCTGCAAGGACTCTGTTACTTCTGTTACTCTGCAATATCAGTGAATAATATTTGGGTTTAACTTCTTCAAGACATAGTATTCTAAATATGATCAAAAGAACTGGGATTTTCCTTTTAAGAAATCAGATAAAGTTTTCCATTTCCTTTATATGATTTAAAATATATGTCTGGATTAGTTTTTAGTTCCTCACATAGTAATCAAAGCAAAATATGAAGTCACTGATACATTGTTGGTCTACTTTGTCCCTGAGAGTACGTATACACTTCTGACACAGGTCACTGTGATTTACAAGTAGGAGATAAAGAGCAAATCCTAAGCTAAAGTAAAATCCATTTTTGTTCCATCAAAGGAGGCAGAAATTCCGACCAGTAACAGAACTTTTTAAAGACATTATAAATCTTCAAAATAATGTAGGAATCAATTTTATTCAGAGTACCTTTATTTGGGGCTCTATTGAGTGAGAGGATTAATTATTGAATTAAAATATTGGAGCTATTTTAACAAATTATTTTTTCAAACTTAACCAATTACAAAGATATTCAACTCATGTCCAGCAAAAGAAATGAAGAGACAACCCATAGCGTGGGCAAGAAAATTTTACCAGATATCCCTTAGAAAAGGACTAACATCTAGAAGACAGAACTCAAAAAAATCAGAACTTTCAAATTTAAAATCCTACACAAAAATGGACATCTGAAGTGAACAGATAACTTCCTAGATAAAGTACAAACAAAAAAACATCTCAACATCACTGGTCATTCAAAAGTGAAAATTAAAACAACACAGATTCTACCTCCCTTCAGAAAGAATGACTATCATCAAGAAATTAGCCAATAGCAAATGGTGGCAAGGCTGTGTGGAAAGGGAACCCTTCTCCACTGATGGTGGGAGTGTACACTGGTGCAATAATATAGAAATCAGTACCATCATTCCTCAAAAACTAAAACAGAGGTTCAACTTGACTCAGTTATTCCCTGTTTAAATATCTTTTCCCAGAGTCAAAAGCATATCACAGTGACATCTGCACATCCTTGTTTGTAGCAGCACAATTTTTAATAGCTAAATCTTAGTGTTGATACACATTGACACTACTCTTGCATAAAGAAAGATAAACTTGACACATTTTTAGGTAAATGGAAGCACTCTGACAACACAATTTTATTTATCCTTTGTGAGAAATTTAAAGGGTAAAAAAGGACAATAATAGAGGATAGATATTGGGAAGTAGGAAAGAGTTCAATTTGGAAAGGAAACATAGGAGGGGAAAGGAAGGGAAGGGAGCAGGGATTTAGAAAAAAGAAAAAAAGAACAGAAACTAGTAAGAAAAATTTTTTAAGTGTAGAGGGGAAGAAGGATTGAAGGGAAGGAAGGGGGATGGGGAGAAAAAGATTTAAAACAGGTACAGGTACAAACTCCCCATGGTGAATGTGATCATTATTATGTGAAAATATATCAATTGATTTTTTAAAAATCCTGGCATATGTTTGAAGGAGCTCATGATGGACCAGTATTTTACAAACTCTACAGTGTATTATATGCAGGGAGCCTTTAAAATGTGCTAATGATTGTGTTTTGGCCCCACTCCAAGGCTTCTTATATTATTGACTTGGTGTTAAGTTGGAATTCAGTTTTTGTAGAAGTTCCTGAAAATAACAGTATGCAATCACAGTTCTAATTAGTGTTAGTTGAGCACTGGATCTGAAATAGGCAAAGCAAGCTCTGTTTCTGGCAAAAATATCCTTTTGGTTTTTAGCACCAAGAAAGCTAAGTAAATACTGATGTAGCCTAATGTCATTTTTCTTTGAACCAGAAACTGAGTTGAGTCATTCAACAACACAATAATTTGTTAAATTTTATAGTCTCTACTGTGACATTCAGAGCTTAATTCTTTAAAAAAAAAAAAAAAAGATCTTGGTCAAAATTTGGGATGGGCCTTGTATTCAATTTCCAGATCACAAGAGGACATTCAGAAACATGCAGCCTTCCCCATGTGGAAGAAATCTGCCTGCATTAAACCGTGACATTGAGAGTGGTCATGGAAAGTACAGTCTTTAATCCATGGAGGGTGAAGATGAGGCACCCATCTCTTGGTCTGATAACATGTACTTCATAAATTGTCATCATCTTATAAATAATGGCTACAATATCAGATTATATCATACTCTAGTAGGAGCACCTACACTAGGTTTTCTGTGTGACTTGATACTCTCATGTTAAAAATTTAAAATGTGATATCATCTTCCAGGAAAAATATAACAAACTGAAACTGTATCATGCAGTCTCCATTTCCTACAGCTAATATAAACAACCACCATACAACAAAGGTCACAGATAAAAAATATTTTAAAAACGTACTGTTAGATCTTAAAGAAGAAATAGGCACAGACTGCTGCCACAGTACTTGCAAAAATGGCAGCCAAAGAATGAAAGACAGATACTATAAGCCCCTTCCTTCAAGTAACACACGGAACAAGGATAGTTACTTAAAATCTTGAGTAGCTCCCTGAAGAGCTAAGCTTCAGTTTAGCTCACAAAATCAGGGAAAACATATAGAAGTCAAAGCTCCTACTTACAATCACAGAACTTCACTGAAAAAAAGAAAAGGAAGAAAAACAAAACAACAAACACACCATGAAAAGATCCAAGCACAGTGATCTCTACCAGAGGGAAGGAGTCAGACAGCAAGGACAGAAGGACCCTCAGCCCAGAGTTGACCATCCCCAGCACTAAGCAGGAGAAAAAAATCAACAAGAAATGGAAGGAAAGTCCATGTCAGGAAGCACAAAAATTAAGTGGAAAACCTACTTAAAAATACAACAGAAAAATTTTCCCTAAGTTTAAGAAAACCATCATTCTAGGTCATATGATCCATCATTCCCACTAAAATTTATATAAAAAATGATATACATAATTAAAACATAATTATTAAGAGACTGGGGGAAAAATATCAAATTATTTAGAAAAATAGTTGTCTAGATTGAGAATCCTTTAGAGCACATTCAATGCCAGGAAATAACTGGAATTATTGTAGCTCAGTGGTTCTGGCACCCACATGGCAAGCCCAAGTTCCCAAGTTCCACCCTGGTACCAAAAGAAAAATAAAAAAACAAAAAATGTTGACATGGACCAACACATTTTTTAAAAATAGGAGAGTACATGCGAGCACCTTCAAAATTAAATCTATCCAGTTGGAATTTAAGCACAGTGGGAAAGCACTCATGAGCACATCTCAGACAAATTGTAATAAAATCTGACCAACCCATAGATATGGTGTGAAAAAATAATAAAGGATAGATACTCCTGTCGCAGTGGTGAAATAACAAATTGTATACTGAAATATCAATAAATCAAGACATGATAACTTACATTTATCAGATTTCATGGTTTTAAACAAAAAAACCCAAAAAATTTAAAGTGAGATTTTTATAATATTAAAAGTAAGTCTGAAATAAACATGTCTAAAAATTTCACACTAAATTTATAAAGACCAATGTTTCCAAAATACAAAAATAGGTACGTAGAGCAGGTAGAGCATCACTTACTTGCTACAAAATTTTATTAACATATTTAGCTTTTGATTCATTGACAGGAAGTCCCTAGTATGGCATAAACGAATAAAATATATTCCTGTAACTTTTATAGTCATATTTTCTGGCTCCCTGGCCATCCACTCCTTGAGGAACTTACACTGATTACATAGACAATAACTAATGCTTGCATAAAGTTCCAGAATCCAAATTCTCCCCAAAGTAGGCACAGCGTTCACAAGTTTCTCTCACTCTGTTTCCCTCCTCAAAACTGAATCCAAGTTGAACTCTAACAGAAGTTCAAGAAAATATAAAGGATCATTACAGACTATAATGCATGTAGTATATTTATGTACTTCTTAGGAGATAGACAGTCATAGGCATTAATCTCAAAACCTCAATCAACCTGTACAGAATAGCAGAAATATTTTCACTATGAAAATTTGAAAAGCTTCACTGAGGTAACAATGACATAAAACTACACATTTGTAAAGTATTAAATAAGTTTTATCCATATACAAACCCATGAAATTGTCACTACAATTTCAATAACATTCATCATCACTTCTTGCTGCTGTGATTTCGTTATCTTGCCAATGCATACATTTCCATCCCTATCCAATCAATAGCCCAACTGATAACATATTAGTTTGAATTATCTAGTATTATGTAAAAATGAAATCCTAAAATATGCATTCTTTATTTGGCTTATGTCATTCAGCATAAATATTCCGAAGTTCATCCACATTACACATAATTACTACAGAATCAATAATTCATTAAGTCTTATGACCAGAATTATTCATAGAATTAGAAATGGCTATTTCCACATTGCTAACCACAAGAGAAATACAAATTTAAACACTGAGATTCCATCTTACCCTAGAAATACTGGCCATTGCCAAGAAATAAAATAATACAAAATATTAATAAGGCTGTGGGCAAAAAGGAACCTTTCTGCAATGTTGGCAGGAATGCAAATGAATTCAACCACTATGAAGATGAGTGTGGACAGCACTCAAAACTCTAACGCCAGAAATGCCATGTGACCCAGGAATCCCTTTTCCAGGTATCGTCCCTGGAGTTAGTCATCAAACTACAGTGATAAATGCATATTCATGTTTATAGTAGCTCAGTTCACAATAGCTAAGTCTTGGAAGCAACTTCCATGTGTATCAGCAGACGAAAAGTAAAGAAAACGTGGCACTTACATCTAAGGGAGTACAGTCCTGCTCTGCCATAAATAAAGACAGAACTTGGGTCCTCTACAAGAAAAAGGACCCACCCTGAGACCATGTAAAGTAAATATATCAGACTTGCAAGCTTAAATATCTCATGGTGTCTATTATGAGAAATCTAATTGTAGATAAAAAGCAAAATAAAAGATAATATGAACTAGGGAAACAACTTTTGCAGATGAGAAGACAATCAAGAGACAGGAAGCACAAAGGAAGGAGAGGAAAAGAGGAAGAAAAAGGAATTAAGGAATGTGTCTACATATCAACTCCACAAGAAGAATGTAAACATTATGTATTGCAAATATGTGCTAAGAAGGCAAAATAAAACACTGAAAAAAGAATGACCTCACCGTATGAATATGTGACTGATTTACCCGTTCATCTGAGGATTGATACTAGAGTTATTTAGCTTTTGAGGCTATTTCAGACAAAGCTGCTGAAAGGCCTTGAGCACAACTTTTTGAATGAATATATCCGTTCATTTAGTGTGGGCACATGTGATCCACAGGTAAGTATACAGAAGTAAATGTATGGTTTGCTCTTTTGTTTTTAGAAGCATGGAAGTTGAACCTACTTGTTCACATGTGCAAGACAAATGCTCCATCACTGAGCTGTATTTCTATACAGCCCTAGAATTTTGTTTTCTCAGTAAGGTGCCCCAAATGAATTTGAGCTTGTGATGCTCCTGCCTCAGCTTCCCAAGTAGTTAGTATGACAGGCATATGCCACTTCCTTAGCTATGTGTTTAGCTGTTTAGAAACTGACGCGATCATTTCTCCAAGTGGTTTTACTTGTTAGATTCTTACCAGTAATGCATGCTATGGGTGTTGCGGTATCTCACTGTGATTTAATTGGCATTTTCCTAAGTAGCAAAAGTGTTGAACATATTTTTATGTGATTATTTGCCATTTATCTTAGTGAAGATTTTGCACAAATACTTGCTAGTGTTTTTGATATTGTTTTTGAGACAGACTCTCACTACATAGTTCAGGCTGGCCTTTAACTCACTCTTTAAGCCAGGCTGGCCTCAAACAACCAAGGATCTTCTTGCCTCAGCCTTCCAAGTGCTAGGATTATAGGTGTGCACTACCTATATTACCAGCAATACTTACCTGTTTTTAACCAGGTAGCTTTTTTTTTTTTTTTGTCTTTACAGTAATATATTCTAGGCATAAATATATCATTTACACCTATTTTCATCAGTTCATGGCCTGATGTTTTTTATCCTCTTAATGGTATCTTTCAAAGGCCAGAGAATTTAACTTTGATGAAATACGATTAATCAGATTCTAATAGGGATATGTTTTGGTATAGTATACATATTAGCTACTTCTCTCTTGTTGCTGAGAGAGTACCCAATACCCACAGTTGAAGGAAGAAAGATTTAGCTGGCAGCTCTAGGCAGGGTGGTGCATGGCAGAGGACATCACAGAGGAGAAACAGTACCCAGCACTAGCAGCATCTTCCTGCCCTTCTACCTCATCCAAACCACAGGGCTAGGGCAGGTCCAAACCAGGCATGCGTAGTGGTTTAGTGAGTACACGCCCTTCACCTCAGCACCAGGCACTCTTGATCCAGCCACCTCCTACCGTGTGAATCCTGCGGGAACACCCAGTCCCAAACCAGGACAGTGTGTGATACTTATATCAAGATCATAAGGTCTGTTTCCTTCTAAGAGTCTTATGCTTTATTCACACTTAGGTCAGTGATCCACTTTGCCTTAAATTTGCATTTGATTAAGTCTAGGTTAATTTTTTTCAGGTGTAAATATCTAATTGGCCCTATACCACTTTTTCTGAGTCACCTTTGCCTTTGGGTTGATAAATAAGCCTTCTTACTGTTGGGGCAAATGCCTGATGTCCACCTGAGAAATGGCTTGATCTTGGGTCACGATTTCAGGTTTCTACCTCCAGTCAGCTGGCTCCATAGGAGGAGTCCAGCTGGAGGCCTTGGCTGGGAGCCGCTCACTTTCCTCCCTTCAGCTGGGGACACAGCACCACCGAGATCGACCTGCTGGGACCGGGGCTCAAGACCTCTCAGATGCAGATAGACTCCGGTGAGACAGATCGGGTGGTGACACCTGGCACCAGCCGTGTCTGGAGCTACCGGGCATCTGATCTGTTCCACAAGGGAAGCCTGTGGCAACAAGAGTTCCTCTCCTTCCCTTTTTCCTTTTCCCCTCTGCCTACTCTTTCCACCATCAATAAGGACAACTACGTACTTACTGTGTGAGGTAAGCTCGGCAGTGCTGCCCTCGACAGGTACAGAACCCTGGACCGTTTGGGCCCGTTCACCTGTAACAGGGCGTGACGAGGCACAGCTGCTCACTTCTCAGCAGCTGGGAATAACAGCAACACCTGGGAGGAAAAGGTCGGAGCCAGATGAAGGCACCAAGGTCATGTGTCCACGGCCCACTTGTAGGTGTGCTTGACTCCTCTTCTGAGCAGATTTCAAGCCAGTTAAGTTCACAATTGAGTTTAACCATCCCAATAAACTCAAGAACTGTTTTGGCTCTCCATAGAGCCTGGCAATAAATCCTGTGAACTGTGAATTTAGTTTGTTTTCCAATTTGCTTTGGATACTGTAGCTTTCTAAATTTTCACATACATAAATTTCTTCAAAATTTACCTATCATTTTGATCAGGATTATATTAAGTCAATGGATCAATTTTCAAAGAATCTATATCCCACAATATGGAGTCTTCCAACCACCATACACAGTATGCATCCTCATGGATTCCACTAAATTTGTGCAACAATGAATTGTAGCTTTCAGTACAAGACCAGCTCATTTCAATCAGGATTATCTCCAGCGTCACAGTATTTACGATGCTTAAATTGTCTTAATTCTCAATTCATCATTAAGAATAAAAATTCAGTAAATTTTAAGCAATGGTCTTGCATCTTGTGACTTTACTAATAAATCTATTCAGAGCACGAGTTACTTTGCGAAGTACATCAGACTTTCCACATGGAAGATTATGTCTTCTGCAAATATGACAGCTGTATTTCTCCCTTTGCTGTATGTTCTCTTTTTATTTTGTTGTCCAACAACTATCATATGCAGAACAGAAAGCATGATACATGTAGTGAAAGTGATCTTGCTTTGTCACCGATACTAAAGAGAAGTTACTCAGGTCTCGGTCATGAAGTGTGATGTTAGTCATAAGTCTTTCGAAATACTTTGCATCATTTTGAGGAATTTCTCTTCAATTTTCTAGTTTATTGGCAGTCTCAGGAAAGAAATTTGGATTTTTCAAATGTTTCTATATTTAGATACCATATGATTATTATAATTTCGTATGATTTATATTATTATTGTAGCATAAAACCTAGTAAGTCGAGACATAATTATATTGTTAATCAACTCTGATATATTTTGTTGAGAAGTGTTGCACTGAGTAATGTTTGCATTTTTCTCTTGAAATATCTTTTCCTGGTTTTGGTAAAACTCCCTTGATTTTATACAGTGAATCAGGATGTTTTAAATTCTGTCCAGTTTGCTAGAGAAGTTTTCATAGAGTTGATATTAAATAGCATATAGATGCAGATTTGTTTATCTTTATTAACTTTAAATCTACTTCGGTCAAGGGCGGGGGATTTAGCTTAGTGGTTCCGGCGCCTGTCTTGCAAGTGCAAGGGCCCGGGTTCAATTCCCTGGTAACCACATAACAATACTGGGCGTGGAGACTCACCCCAGCAGCAATCAGTAACACATATCACAGAGCCGGGCATGGTGGCTCACGCCTGTAATCCCAGCATTCAGGAGGCAGAGGCAGAAGGATTGCTGTGATGTGAGTCTGAGGCTGAGCTCAGGGCCAGCCTGAACCACAAAGCAAGCAAGCTCAGGGCCAGCCTGAACCACAAGCAACCACCCTGCCTCAAAAAACCAAAAAAAAAAAAAAAAAAAGAATCTACTTCAGTCAAAAACAGGATAGTTAAATACTCATAACTGTGATGAATCTATGCCTACTGTGGCCCAATGTTTTTTTGTTGTACCAGGGATTGAACTCAGGACCTTCAATTTGCCGACAGCCACAGACACTGAGCCACATCCTAACCCTGACTTCATGTACTTTGAAGCTGGGTTATTAAATCTGTAAAACTTCCAAACTGTTTTACCCTCTCTCCTAAGTGATGTCTTTATTATCATGAAATTGCTGTCTTGAAGTCTCATGCTCTTTGCTCTGAAGTCTGCTTTGTCTGGTACTCAGCTGACTGCTTGGCTTTCTTTTCATTAGTACTCTTTCAATTTTTAAAACTTTACTTTTAGTAGGGTCTTTATTTAAAATAGATTACTTATCAGCAGAATATACATGGAGTACTTTATACTTTGTAAAAAGTCTTTCTTAACTGGAGTGCTGTGGCCATTGATACCTACAGTCAACATTGATACCTACAGTCAACATTGATATGGCTAGGTTTATAGCTATCAAGTTCTATTTGATTTTGAATTGTCCATTTACTACTTGTTCTCTTTATCTTGTTTTGGTGCTTTCTTTCAATTAGTTTTTATGATTACATCTTTGACTTATTAGTTATTGTTCTATATTAGTCATCTCTTTAGAATTTAGCATATACATCATTAAACTTTGCAAAGTCTAACTTCAGGTAATATTACACTGCTTGACAAATGCTGTAAGACCTCCTAGGATTGGTGCTGTTTTTAAAACTAACTTTGTCACCACATATATAAATCTTACAGAGCACTGTAATTATTTTTCATTTCCAAAGCCAATTTCTTAAGGAGATTTAAATACAAATAATAAATTTATCTATTTAACCAAAGTTACATTTTTGATGCTCTTCATTACCTATTCATATTTGTATTTAATACTGTCTTTCTTCTGCCTAAAATACCCTTAAAATTTCTTAAAGACCATGCTACCTATGATATCTTTTTTTATCTTTTATTTGAAAATGGCTTTGTTCTGCCTTCATTTCTGGAAAACATTTTCTTGTTATAAAAGTCTAGATCCATTTGTTTGAACTTCAGTACTCTAAATATAATCCTGCACAGTTTTTTCACTTGCAATATTTCAGAATTAAGTCCTTTGGACAATCTCATTTTCTTTGGTATATGTTCTTCTGTGGATACTCTTAAGATTTTCTCCAATCTGTCCTTTTAAGCAATTTTTATCGATGTCCTTTTATGTAATTCTCTTAATGTTTTTTGTTTGTTTGTTTGTTTGTGGTTCACTGGTCTTCTAAGTAATGTAGGCTTATGGCATCCATCAAATTAATAAATTTTCTATTATTTCATGAAATACATTTTTCCTGGCACTCAGTGCTTTTGATAACCCCAGTTAGATGTATTTAATATGCCAGGAGTTGTCACAAACCTCAATGATATGTTCCGACACTTTGAACATTTTTTATGTTTCATTTTTAATAATTTTTATTGCCTTGTTTGCAGGTTCACTAATCCTTTCATCTACAGTGTCTAACTTGCTACTCATCTCATCCAGAGAATTTTCACCTCAAACATCGTAGTTTCCTTGTCTAGATGTTTAATTTGGTCCTTGTATCTCTATTTAACATTTTGAATAGATATTTACAACACCTTTCTGTTATTTAGTCTTCTGGTCTGTTAATGTCTGTATCACTTCTAAGTTGATTTTGATTAATTTTTTTATTATGATTATAGTCTCTGAATTTTTATAGGAATCTTTGGTTGTTGCTAATTGATTAAATGCTAAGCACTGTGAGTTTTATCTTACTGGGTACTTGTAATTTTTGTACTCATGAATCTTCATAAACTTTCCTTTTTGATGTTTGGTTCTTTTAAGTCTTGCCTTCAAAATTTACTAGCCAGGACCAGAACTATGTTGTTATGAAGGCGGGACTTTTCTGAGTATTCAAACAGGTCCCATAAATTCCCTGACTCTTCACTTTGGCTTGAGAGAGAATGCAGTATCTCCAGACTTGTGTGTGTTCACAAAATTGTTCCTTCCAGTACTTTTTTGTAGCTTCTTCTCCAGCCTCAGATCAGTTACTCACGAGCAAGCGTTGGTCAGTATGGGGCAAAGAATCTGAAAGGGACGCTCCCTGTCGACGTGGCTCCTGGAGAATGTGAAGCCTCCCGGTGCTCTGCCCTGAGAGCTCCAGTCATCATGGACTCCCCACAATCTCTGTTCCTTCCTCTCAACATAGGAACCAGCTGTGCCTGGGGTGCAGACTGGAAAAACTCAAACAGCAAACTCGCTGAATCAGAGTTCACACTGTTTTCTTCTCTTCCTCAAGGATCTCTGCTTTGTAGCTCAGTATTCAATATTTCAGAAATAGCTGCTTTGTGTATATGGTTCTGTTTTCCTGTCTTCACGCGGAAGTTAATTTGGCTTCTGTCCATCCATCCTGGCTGCTAGTGGAAGTCTCACCTTGTTTTAAGTATCATGAATTTTGAATAAGTATTTTAAATCATATATTGAAAGAAACTGCTTTATGAATTTAGAGGTATAATCTAAATTTCACCGAACAAAAAGACTTGCCTATGCCAGAAAACACAATAATTCAGAAATACCAAGCTACCTCATCATCAGAGAACACTGTGTACACAGAATACACTACTTTGGCAACACCGTGCTTCATTCTGGATTCTCAGGTTACATCTCTTGCCTTCACGCTTGCTTTCTTCACTTATTAGCTGAGTAAAGTCAAGCGACTTACATTATTTCCTTGAGCTCCACTTTCCATATCTGTAATATGGTGCTAAAAATGCTATCTTTGAGTGCCACTGGAAATGTATTCCCTCAGAGATTTGTCATAGTAAATATTCAGTGTTATTTCTTTTCACCATTATGTAATTTTCCATTTCACATTCATGCCAATAATCTAATATATGCACATAAAAGACACAGTGTCAGTAAGTACATTACACAGTCTTGTATCTACTGCTCGGCTCCAGCTGACATAAACAAGTCCTCCCGGGCGGGGTCTCTGCTTTCACTCTTTCCAGCCTCTCTCTGTCCTGTCACTCCAGATTAGCCTGTGCGGAGAAGTACTACTCTCAAGTCCAGAAGTTATTCATAGCACCGCTTCCCAGGGCAGCTCTTGACTCTGGAATTCCAGACCTTGTACATTAAGAACCAAATGTATTTTGCCAGCCTTGTCTTCATCTCTCTCTCCTAACTGTGCAAGATACATACTAGGTAAATAAGCTTCTATGAACATGCATGAACTTTTACCATTTTTATACTTTTTCATCTGATTTCTGATCCCCGGATCACTCTGTGTAGGCAGTCACATTTACGATGTGGCTTCCTCTAAGCTTCAGCATGAAATACAGGCAGCACAATATCTATGCCACATAGTGAAATACTTAGAATTGTATATGTGTCTAAGAAAAGGACAGATTAAAATATTTCAAAGAACTCAACTAAGAAAGGCTAATAGAAATCCTGGTGCTCAGGGTAAAAACATGTCAAAAAAGATAAGAAGCGCAGATATGCAATTAGACTGTGTAACGAACAAGGTAGTGACAATTATATATTATGCCTGATCTGCGTGGTTAGAAAAATCAAAAACCACAGAAGTTAAAACAATGAAATGAACATTGTTTAAAACTCAGGAACCTTAAAGTCCTGTGATTCTGAAATAACCTCTTCCTCATTAATCAAGGCAATTTTCTAAAAGAGCTCTCTTGTCTCAAAGTTTTTTCATGATATAGTCTATCATTTAATGAACATCTCTTCAAATACCCTCATTCCTCTTTCTTTCCCTCTACAAATGCATTGCATTTGACCTATGTGACCTAGTTCACAAAGCACACTTATCCCCTTGGAGATTCCATCTTTATATTTATGCCATTGTTTTTGATAATTGGGGAGTCCTCTTACAGAGATCTAATATTTTTGACCACCACTTATTCTCTGCCAAACATTATACTATTATCAGTATAATAGTAGACAAACATTATCTGGATAGAAATAGGTATCAGGGAAGGCGATCATGTTTCCAAAGTCAAATAGGTCCTAACGTTAGTCTTTGACTCTGACTACATCCCATGTTCCTAGAACATAACAAACCATATTTAGTGCATGCTTGCCATGGCACGTGACGTTGTTACAGGATCACAATTCTTTATCCAAAATCCCCAGAAATGGGTGTTATTTAGGAATCTGTAACGGTGGGGATTTTTGAAATATCTGGTGTATTTAATGTAACTGCCAACCACATATATTTATTTAACTATTTTCAACTAAGTCTTACATAACAATATTTCCTTCTACAGGATTTGTGTATGTGGCAGCTTTGCCTAGTTAACCTCTATTGTCTTCTGATCTGATGCCGAAATAGGAAAACAAGAAAAAATGTGGGGATTTATGCACACATAACAGTATTTAAATATTTTCTTTTTGTATTGCAGATGTTTCTGAGCTAAGTGAACAAAGATATACACAGAATAAAGGAAAACAGTACTTCAGTAAAAGGAAAATGGAAAATCAGTGCAACAGGCTGCCACAGTCCTGGCTCTTATTCTGTAAACTGGACACACAGGCTCAAGCTGAGGCCTCAGAAGGCGACTGACTGTGACTTCCCGGGGGATCAGGGAATTACTGCTCCCCAGCAAGAGCCTCCTGCACACCGTCACGCTTCCATGCTCCCCCGTGAGCGCTGCATTTCCCTCTGTCCTTCTGTGTTTTCTTCAGCTTCTCACTGTCTGGTTCTCTTCTCTCACTTTCTTTCCCTTGTCTTCCGAATGGCACTCAAGATAAGGATGTCATTTGAGCTGGTGCCAGAAAGTGCAGTTGCCACAGACCTTCTGGCGTTTTTCAGATGCCCATTTAAGGCTAAGTTTAGCTTAGAGAGTGCAAGGTTATAAACTCTTTTTGTCAACAGCCGCACGAGATGTGTGTGTGTACCCTTGGGGTACGTGTGAGTTTGGCAGCGGCAGTCTGCAATATCCCTCTGTTTCCAGTAATTTTCATTTTACTAAGTATTCAGAATCAAGAAAAGAGGAGGCACTTTATTTCTATAAAGATATTGGCTCAGTGACTCAGTAATTGGTAATTAATTTATAGTTTAGTGTTGACCTAAGAATCCATCATAATACATCTTACCGTAAAAACACAGGAATTAGTCTGACACTATCTTTTTGATTATGAATGAGTTGTATTTTTTCCCTCTCCATTTACATAACTGACAGAAGACAGTCTAAGTCACCTGCAGTGGTGACTCAGGAAGCATCTCAGCTCTGTTTCTGTTCCTGTTATGGTGTTTAATGTTTCTTTCTTTAAAGTAGGTGATGAGAGGGTTGGTCTTTGACAATGTGCTTCTAATTCACAGGAAGGACACATGGTTTAAAATGCTCAATTCCAAGTACATAATTTAATAACACTTAGAAAATATTGAGTGAACAAATATTCAACATCTATAAATAAAATGTATTTACTCTCCTATATATTCTAATATATGATTATAAGAGCAAAACATAATGTAAAAGCACTACCCAAAACTACAGATAATAATAAGATTTGGAGATGGGAGAGGGACACAGATTTAGCTACAGAGACTTCAATCACATACAGTTAAATATAGAAAGATCAAACAAAAAAGAAAACCTGGAAATAACCTTAAATTTCAAATAACAGGAAATGTAATTGGTGCAGATGACTGAATTTAAGGCCTTGAATAAGACTGTTTGCTGTTGTACTTGCCTTCTCACACCTTCAGTGCTACTCACCAGCTTGGGCATGCTTCCTCCTCCATGAGACGAGGACACCACAATGACAGTGTTATGAAGAGCAAAGGTGGCCTACTCTCCTGCCTGCAGGACAACTATTCCACCCACAGCATACTCTACTACTTCGGAGAAGCTGTACTCCATGATACAAAAAAGTAGATTCTAGTAAGAGTGGAGAGATCACATTCATTGTGACCACTATTATTTGCAACAGAATAAACAAAGACCCAAAGCGTATTTCCAAAATATAAATAATAAGTCTGGGTGGAGAAATTGTATGTAACTGGACTTTCTTTTTTTATCTTATTTCAATATTTTATAATAAGTATGTATTACTTTTAAATAATAAAATAATAATGCAAGGAGTTTTTAATAAAGAATTTATTTACACATTTCTTCAAAGTTTTCATTTCACTATGTACTGAACTCTTCATAAAACCAGCTTGTTTGTCTGGTTTTGTCACATTTGTCTGTCGCTGGTCATAACAATTTGTTATGTCATAAGGCTGTACCCAGCTCTACAACCCAAACTTACTCTGTATGTTTTATGATACGTTTGCAGTTGGTGGATTAAACAAATTTATTGGTTATTTCTTAACAAACTGGGGTCTGGTCTACATAGTTTCCAGAATTTAGGAAGACCCCAGCTTGCCTGTCCCTTCCCTGTCCCTGTTCCCAGACAATCTGTACAAGAAGAGGAGGCTTGGCAGCCATGACAGTTACTGACCTCCTGAGACGTGGGTGGACAAACTATGAGGCGTAATTTACACCCAAGTAACAGCCTGTGCTTGCTTCCTTTCATAGGACTTAAGCCATGACATCTGCACTGACTGAGGCAACAGAGATTGTGCTGTGTCCCAGTGAGATGCCCAGACTTGCATGGTGGGCTCACCACGCAGAGTTCCTACCCTGGGACTTGACAGGGAACCACTATCCGCCTGGGTGAGCGAGCGCCCCATGGCCGGAGGCCTCTGGGACAGACCCAGAAACTCCTCCTCGCAGTGCTCCACAACTGCACTTTATGGAAGATAGCCATAACAGATAGGTAATACTTCATTGCCATTTTAAGCACGGTTAGAAGTAGATTTTCTAAACTTTAACACTGGCAACTGGGCCTCTCAATTGCTTTCACTGCAGTTGAAGATTCAGAAAGGAATTTTTCTGGAAGCTGCCAGTAGAGTGAAAAAGTTATTTTCTCATCCTCTTTTATAAGGTATTTTTCATTGGAAATGTACATTTTAAAAGAAATGTTACTAAATATTCAGGTTATTTAAAATTTTACAGAATTTATACACTTTTCTAAGGAAGACATATTTACATGATAAAAATTTATAGCATAAGTTATATGTTAACTAGGAGGGTCATGATATATTTCTAACAGATGTTCTTTATAAAAGCTTCAAGGAAAATTGAATTACGAAGTAAGAATCCAACCATCATTTAACCAAAAGAAAAAAGCTGAAAGGGGAACTCTGGACAGGCCGTACTGTTGACTGGGTAGTCACTTCATCTTACCCAGAATCCCTCAGGTAAGCTCATTTATTGCTGCCCTCCTCCCCCAAGTTTCTGCTGATACATACTAAGGTACACTTCAGGGGAAAATTTAAATCTTGTTACATAATTCTGGTTCTGTTTCTGTTTATTCTCAGGTGTATACTAAGTGCATGTGTTTTAAAGGCTGCTTAGAGAAAGAAGCAAGAAGAACAAAATTCCTTCATGTGCTTTGGACATAGCTGATCTGTCTATATTTTATAAGTAGCATGGAGGCAACCAGAATTCTTTTTTTTTTTTTTCCTTTTTTGATGCTTAGCATAAAAGGTCACTGTGCATATCAGCAAGAGTGAGAACTCCTCAGTTTCCGCCTAGCTAGATCCAAGGCTCAAGTTAAATACCATCATCACGGCAGTCCTTAGTTACCACACAGTCCCTGTCTCCAGTCCGGAAACCAGTCTGCCAGAACCCAGATAGCTGGAAAAGCAGCCATGCTTTATCATGCAACTTATCCCAGGAGGCCAGATAAAGGAAAGTTATATGCAATTGCACTTGAAGTAGAGAAAATACCCCTAATTTCACAAGGCTCTTTTTTTAAATAACAAAGAACATGTACTTTGAAATACAGCAATTAAAAAATAATAGTATGAACTTTAAACGTTTACATGATACACTAACCTCAAAATAATTATTTCTTTTGTATTTATGTAGGTATAATGTTTATTAAGAAAAATTAAGGACTCCAAATTTTAGTAGAATTATCTGTTACACATTCCAAAAATTTAATCAAATTTGTCTCTTAAAATGGTAAAGTTCATGCTTGTGATAAAAGAGTAGAAATGATTAACAGTTTCTTTGGAAGAAATAGAGTTTTAGGATTTTCATCTGAAGAGCAATAATTAAAATACTTAAGAAACAAACCTATGTTTTTAAAAAGATTCTATTTTTTATGAGACAGAGTCTCGCTTTGTAGTTCAGGCTGGCCCTGAGCTCAGCCTCAAACTCACATCACAGCAATCCTCCTGCCTCTGCCTCCCAAGTGCTGGGATTACAGGCCTGAGCCACCACGCCCGGCACTGTGGTATGTGGTACTGA
>PVIR01031554.1:0-19053 GCA_004026965.1 Petromus typicus
GAAAGAGAAAGAAATAATGAAGAGCAGAAATAAATGAAATAGAAGGTAGAAAATTTGTTAATTAGATCAGCAGAATGAAGAGTTGGTTTTTCTTGGAACAAAACAAAATGGACAGAGCCTTAGCTAAATGAAAAAGAAGACTCAAAAGCAGAAATAAAAGTAGACATATTTCAGGGAATATATCAGAAATAATGGAGATTATAAGCACTATTATGAGTAATGATATACTAACAAATTAGAGAACCTAGAGCGAATGAATAAATTCCTTGAAACATACTCTACCAAGGTTGAATCAGAGAGAAATAGAACACATGAACAGACCAGTAAAGAGATCAAAATAAAAATTTAAAACCTCCCAACAGAGAAAATCCCAGGACCAGCTTCGCAGCTAAATTCTACCAGACATTCTAAGAACTAATACTAATCCTTCCTAAACTCTTCCAAAGAACAAACTAGGTGGAGTACTTGAACTCATTTTATAAGGCCAGTGTAATCCTAATATCATTGCCAAAGACACCACAAGAAAACTTTAGGCCAATAGCTCTGATGAACATAGCGGTAAAACATCTTCAATAAAACATATGAGAAACATTGTACAACATAACTAGGGGGCATTTATCCTGGGATGGAGGTGCTATTAACACGTGCAAGACAGTGTGGCCACAATGACAGAATGGGAGAGAGAGACTCGGTATTGTCTCCAGAGTTCTGGAAAGGTTTGCAAGAAAGTTCAAGTTTTCCTTTTTAAATCACTGCTAGGGATTGAACCTAGGGCCTGTGCACTGAGCTACATTCTCAGCCCATTTTTAAATTTTGAGATGGGTTCCAGCTAAACCACTAAGTTGACCACGCTGGGCTTGAACTTGGAATTCTGCTGCTTTAGCCTACCAGAGTGCTGGGATTACAGGTGTATGACATCACACCTGGCTTCAACATCTTTTCTTAAAAGCTCCGGAGAATTTAGACATAGAGAGAGGGAAATGCTGTCAAAGTGGTAAAGGCCATTTTTAAAAAGCCCACAGCTAACATCAAAATTAGTGGGGCAAAGCGGAAAGCTTTTCCTTTAAGATTTGGTACAAGCCCAGGAGGCCTACTCTTACCACTGCTGCTCAGCATCGCACTGGAAGTACTAGCAAGACTGAGCAAACAAGACAGGAAAGGAAAGCCATCCAAAGTGGCAGGGATGTGTAAGGCATGAGTACAGGTGATGTAATGATGCATGGTGAAAACCCTAAGGGCTGCACAAAAAAACCTTTTTGAACAAATGAATTTATGAAGTTACAGGATACAGAACTAATATACAAAGAGTCATCTATTTTTTCTTTGTACTAATGAAGATTTCTCCAAAAATGAAATCAAGAAAATTTCCAAGAAACACCCCATTTCAGGTAGCATAAAAAAACAGACATATGAGAAGGTACAGACCATCACTAGTCAGACAAGTGCAGTTCTAAACTATAGGGAGACTTCACCTAAAACCTCTTGGGAAGGCTACTGTCCCTAAGATGAGTGAGAGGTGTGAGGGGAAGATAATCCTTGTGTGCTGTTGGTGGGAATGTGATTGGTGTCACTATCTCAAAAACTGAAAGTTCAACAAGCAATAAAAATGGAACTGCCACTGTACATGATCCAGAAAATGCCTCTTTTAAACATCTTTGCAAGGAGAAAGAAACCACTACCTTCTGGAGAATCTGCATTTTCATACTCACTATGATGCTATCCCAATAGCCAAGATACAGAAATAACTTGTATGTCTGTCAGTGGATGAATGGAAATTGTGATATGTTCACACACGTGCATACCCATGATGGAATATTAATCTTTAAAAGAAGATCTGTTATTCACACTACCATTGATGAGCCCAAGGACATTATACTAAGTGAAATTAGCCAGACACAGAAATAAAATGCTGGAGGATCTCATTTATGTGTGGAGTATTTATTTAAGTTTTATTAGCAGGGTCTCACTTTGTAGTTCAGACTGGCTCTGAACTCACTATGTAGCCCAGGCTAACCTTGAACTCCCAGCAGTGCTCCTGCCTCTGCCTCCCACGTGCTAGAATGTGTGGAGTTTTTAAAGTTAGATACATAGAGACAAGGTGGAAGATGGTTACAGGAAGTCGGGGTTGGGATGAAGGAAGAGATGTAGAGATGTAGGTCAAGAGTGCCCAGTAGCACTTGTGTGTGATCAGTGACTCTAAAGCTCTAGTGTGCAATGTGAGGACTGTAGTTTAAGTTTGCTAAGATTCATTTCAGGTCCTCTAACCAACTAAAAGGGACAGGGAACAATAGGTAGAGTGAGGCATGGGAACAATAGGTAGAGTGAACAGTCCTCATGTTGTACACCGTACACATCTGCACTGAAGAGAGCACTTCCTTTAGAATTTTTAATATTCTGAAGTGAATTTTAAAAATGCTCTCAGGTACTGTTTGCTCACTCAGTGTTCTATAAACCTTTCTTTTGCCCCTGTTTGCCTGTGCTCATTTCTGATATCTGATATCATTGCGAAGTGTTCTCCCTCCCCCTCTCAGCTGTTCTAATGGGAAGGTTGTGGTGGGAGAACAAAGGAACAGAACAGACAAACTGAAAACTTAATTCCGTTGACTTTATTGTTTGTAGTCACTCTGAATAAGCTGTTGCTTAGTGGACAGAGTTAAGATTTTAGTCTCCTGGAAAAACTGATTTCAAGCTCTTCCCTGTTTCTCCCACTGTCTTCACTCTAGATAGCTGCTCAACAACTTCCTGCACCTCCTCTGGGCTTTCTTTTCTGTGGTCTCCCCTTCAGCCCATCCTCTTCTTCCCGTCAAGGCTACTAGAATCCTCATTTTTAATGCTAAGTTTGTAGATTTTCCTAATCTTGGATGACTTTTTCTCCTCTAAATTCCATTTGCACTTTATTGACACTTCTCTTATGACATTCTTCATGTTTGGCCAGTAGTTACAGCTTTTTATATAAATATAATACCTGGCCTTTGGAGAAGATAAGCTTCTTAAGGATAAAAAATGTTTTTACTTCATTTAATTTCTTTGTAGTATCATATAGCCCCATATATAGTATACTTTAAATAGATAGCATTGTCATATTTTATCTTTTAAAAATACTTTAATTGGGCTGGGGATTTAGCTCAGTGGTTCCGGCGCCTGTCTTGCAAGCGCAAGGACCCGGGTTCGATTCCCGGTAACCACATACCATACTGGGCGTGGAGACTCACGCCCAGCAGCAACCAGTACCACATACCACAGTGCCGGGCGTGGTGGCTCACGCCTATAATCCCAGCACTCGGGAGGCAGAGACAGGATGATTGCTGTGATGTGAGTTGGAGGCTGAGCTCAGGGCCAGCCTGAACCACAAAGCGAGACCCTGTCTCAAAAAACCTAAAAATAAATAAATAAATAAAAATACTTTAATTATTTTGATTAAAAGCTATTCAGAAAGTGCTATGCATATGCATAGAAAATGGAAGACAGATAACCTTCTGAATGGCTTTGGCAGAATGTCCAATAACATAACACATTGTTAAAAATAATTCCTTTTGATGAAGGCATAGTGTTAGGGAAATATTGGCAGGGTATCTTGCCTTAGCAGAAGATTGCTGGAGATTAGTATCAATATAGAAAAATAAAAATGGGGCCAGGGAGTTAGTTCAATGGTTCCGGTGCCTGTCTTGCAAGTGCAAGGACCCGGGTTCAATCCCTGGTAACCACATACCATACTGAGCGTGGAGACTCACGCCCAGCAGCAATCAGTACCACATACCACAGTGCTGGGCATGGTGGCTCATGCCTATAATCCCAGCACTCGGGAGGCAGAGGCAGGAGGATTGCTGTGATGTGTTTGAGGCTGAGCTCAAGGCCAGCCTCAACCACAAAGCGAGACCATGTCTCAAAAAACCTTAAAACATAAATAAATAAAAATGGCAATATGTGACTAGAAAAGATCTATTTTGTGATAACAGAAGAAGAAATAGAAATCTAATGTCTATGATATGCTAGCCAAGCAGAGTGGTGCATGCTTTAGGAAGCAGAAACAGAAGGATCACTGTGAGTTCTCAGTGAGCCAGGGCAACATAGCAAGTTCAAGGACAGCCAGACCTATGAAGTGAGATCCTGTCTCAAAAACCTAAAGTAAATAAATAAATAGATGAATAAATAAAATGCTTCTGTATGACTTGCAGGAAGAATACGAAGATATTTATGCATTCTTGCAGTAATCTTTAACATACAGTAATCTTTAAAATCTATTAGAATACAAATTGGGCCAGTAACAAAAACAAGATACACAACAATTGTTGCCTTTTCTTCTTGTTTGAGTAACTTTAAGGGAAATTTTAAGACTACTTTGGGATTATTTATAACTACTTGGCTTTGAATTCTTTATGTATATGTATTTATTGACTTGAAAGAATTATCAGCTTTTCTCTTAAGCAAAATCTGAACAGCAGACTGATGGATTCCTTGCTTTTCAAGGTTAACTTTAAAAACGCAGCTTAGTTACAGCCATAAGCGCAATAGCAGTCACCTGAGGTTAGGTCAGTCCTGTGAGGCAAACTGAGGGTGCTACCTGGCTATTCCTAGGGCATTGGAGACCATCACTGCCTTGATGTGTTACTGTGAGTAGAATCCAAATGAATCTAAATGGTGTCACTGTATGTGAGTAATTTTCAGCACTGTGCTACCTTAGTTCAGAGTGATGTCTAGAGTATCATTTCCTGGGAAATTGTGATCATTTTTTAATAGGCATTTAGAAAAAGTTGCAGTGCACAGTGCTTATTGCTGTTGTCTACACAGATACAGCTAATATATGAGTTGTCATTCATCATAGCTGCTATTTCTGATGAATTTGGAGAGCAAAGAGTGCTATTAATGAAATGATAGAATAGTAGTTGAAAATATTACTAACAATGTAATAAGAAGTAAAGCCATAAATTCCAAAGAAAGTTATTAGTTTGATGGGGAAGTGGAGTTAACAGCTGTTTGAACTGCTTTGGCTACATGTTTGCCTATAGCATGGATGAGTGCTAACAAATATGTACATTTACTAGGCTCAAAGTTCTATGTGTACCTGTAGTCACATAGAACTGTGTTCTATTGCAATTACAAATTACCATTAACTTTATGGCTTAAGACATCTGAGATGTATTTTCATAGTATTCTAGAGGCTATAAGCCAAATGAACTGAGAGAACTAACATCTGGGTCTTGGTGGAAAGGTTCCTTCTGGAGGTCTGGGTGGGTCCTTCCATGCCTTTGTACCATGTGGTGGTGCTCTGTTGCCCCTTGGACATAGTCACATTACCTTCTCTTATGTAGCCAAATCTGTCCTGCTTTCTTCTTATAAGGACACCTATGATTACACTTGAGATTGCACTGAGGGCTCATGAGTAATCCAGGTATGATTTTCATCTCAAAACCTATGATGATCTTAATCGGCCATTTTTCTCTTGCTGATTGTCATTAGTGGATTTCTAAAAGTATTTCTTTAATTTTGTGCCATCTGTAGAACATCCATTGAAAAAGAACACATTTATAGTTTGAATATTTTAGTTTTATCATAGTTTTACCATTACGTTTTAATATTTAAGAAACAATTATTTGGAGATAATATTATATTTATAAAATAGTTTCAAAATGAAAATAGAAAAAACTGTATATATCCTTTTTTTTTTTGAGACAGGATATCGCTTTGTAGTTCAGGCTGGCCCTGAGCTCAGCCTTGAACTCACATCACAGCAATCGTCCTGCCTCTGCCTCCTGAGTGCTGGGATTACAGGCGTGAGCCACAACGCCTGCTTATGTGGTACTGGTTGCTGCTGGGCATGAGTCTCCATGCCCAGTATTAACCTTACCCCATTTGCTTTATACTTTCTCTTTTTCTGCATGTGTGTCCTTGACATTGGCATTGTTAAAGAATATAGATGCTGGGCCAAGGATATAGCTCAGTGGTTCTGGCGCCTGTCTTGTAAGCACGAGGGCCCGGGTTCAATCCCCGGTAACCACATAACAATACTGGGCATGGAGGCTCACGCCCAGCAGCAACTAGTACCACATACCACAGTGCTGGGCATGGTGGCTCACACCTGTAATCCCAGCATTCGGGAGGCAGAGGCAGGAGGATTGCTGTGATGTGAGTTTGAGGCTGAGCTCAGAGCCAGCCTGAACTACAAAGTGAGACCCTGTCTCAAAAAAAAAAAAAAAAAGAATATAGATGCTCTGGTTTAAATCTCAAATATCCTCCAGAAGTCTCAGGTTCCACGTGGGGCTGGGTCAGCAGTGGGTCACTGGGGTCTGACCTAGAAAAGCTTGTTCCTGTCCATCTCCTTCCTTCTCTCTTGGCTTATGGCCCCCATGGGGTGAGCAGGTTCCTCTGCCAGCCCTTCTGCCATGCTTTTTCATGTCTTGGACCATAGACTGAATCCACTGGAAACTGAGCCAAATAAACCTGTCCTCCATTTAGTTGAAGGTGTTGGGTATTTTGTCCCAGCAACAGGAAAGCTGATGGATACAATAGACCTCCTGCCTCCTTTGTCTCCGTCAGAACTTTAAAAATTCTGATGTACTGTAAGCCACATACCATGCACTTTCTAAAGTGAATAATTCATTGGTTTTGTATATTCATGAGATTGTGCAACCTTCACCATAACCTAATTCCAGAACATTTTCATCATCCCAGAAGGAGCCCTATGCACTTAGCTGTGTTGCTCATGCCATGGTCCTGTGCTCCTGCAGCCATGAATCTACTTTGTTTTGCTTTGGGTTTGCCTATTCAGGAATGTTTATATAAAGGAAGCCATATGATGTGCAATCTTTGGTGTCTGGCTCCCTTCATATAGCATAGTGTTTTCGGGATTTATCAGTCTTGCACCATGGGTCACTACTTCATCTTATTAAGTACTGAACAGTATTCCAGTGTATGGTTAATTCTATGGCTGAAAAATGCTCTTTCACATGGGTATGTACTGCATTTTGTTTATCTATTCACCATTTGATGTACATTTGGGTTCCTTTCTTATTTAGGCTATAAATAATCCTGCTATGAACATTTGTGTACAAGTCTTTCATGTTCATGTGTATTTTCAGTTCTCTTGGGCACATATCTAGGAGAATTACTGGTTATATGGTAACCGTCCGTCTATTATTTTTAGTTTCTGTTCTTTGGAAATACAGAGCAGTGATCAGGGGTGGGGTGGCAGGTGCTTTTTCAATTCTGGGTATGCTCCCAGAAATGTAAAGTTAAGGGTAACTTCTTCAAAGCCTACCATGGTCTTCCCGTTTTGACCTGAGAATGAAATCTTGAGGTGAGTTGAATTGGCAGCATAATTCTTTTCCTTGTGTTTTGTGGTTTCATTGCTTTTAGTTTTCTGTTGTTCATTAGAGAAATTATTGACAACTTTAAATATTTTAGGAGGTAAGAATGCTTGTTCATCAAGATGTTACTTTCCATTATATAGTGGTTTACAAGATCTGGGAATCCATTCCACAGATACATTTTTTAATCTTTTAAAGTATAAAGGAAAAATGACACTAAATGTAGTATTAGTGATATTCTTTTAAGTGGAATAAAATGTAAAAAAGTTCTTGTCAATATAATTTCTGATTGTGATGATGAGACATGAAAATAAAATATGTTTATAGATATTAACATCTGTAAAAACTGCTTGTTTCTATATGATGAGAAAAAGTGAAAATTTTCAGTTTCTTTTTCAAGCATCTTTTATCATAGGTGGAGATCTTTAAGTATTTCAAGAATCTAGCCTGGCATGGTGTCATACACCTGTAATTCTAGCACTTGGGATGTTGAGATAGGAGTATTAACACCATAAATTCCAGGCTAACCCAGGAATGTTCAGGACTAACATGAACTAAGTAGAAAGATGCTCTTTTCAAACAAATACCTTAAGAATATAAAGAAATGAAAACTCAATCAAAAGTAAAAGTGGAGGGCCAGGGATTTAGTTCAGTAGTTCCAGGGCCTGCCTTGCAAGCATAAGGGCCAAGGTTCAATCCCTGGTAACCACATACAACAATGCCTGGCATGGTGACTCATGCCTACCAGCAGTCAGTACCACATACCACAGTGCTGGATGTGGTGACTTAAACACCTGTAATTCCATCACTTGGGAGGCAGAGACAGGAGGATTGCTGTGAGTTCGAGGCTCACCTAGGCTACATAGTGAGCTCAGGGCCAGCCTGAACTACAAAGTGAGACCCTGTCTCAAAAAAATAAAAATAAAAAATAAAAGTGAAAGCAAAGCTTGCAGAATTCTGTGAGATACAGAAAGAATGTGACATTTAACTTTAATGCTCTCAGATGTAACGATTGTAAATGAACTGTATCTTTAAATTATGCACAATATATAGAGAATTATCAGGAAGAATCCCAGGAATATCTTGACTAAAATCTTGATAATAAAACTTTCATCAGCTAAAATGATATCACCAAAGTTCTTTGGGTAGATATATAACTGTTCAAATAAAGGATATATAATTTTGAACTATAGGGAGATTTAAGAATTAAGTATAAAAATATTTGCAATTCAAACTCATGGAGTTAATAGCTTTATGCTGAATAGGCAGTGTGTACTTATATATTTTAACTTAGCCTGTGTCTGATTTCTTTTTTCAATTTATAATTGATTTTTCTTGTGATTGTTAAAGAAATTTTACCAAATTTGAATATATTATTTGAATATTTTTTATTAGTTTTATAAAGATTACTTGAAGCACTTAAAAACTTTTGTGAAATAGTGAATTATTTAAAGTAAATAGAATGTTATAAATCTTTTTCAATAGGATGAAATATTCCAAACTGACTAGAGGCTAGTCAGTGAAAGTGCAGTGTAGTTAAAGATCTAGTTGCTTTTCTATAAGAATGTTGTTTTATTTTTGTGGGCACTTATATGTGGATTAGCTCGGGCTTACAAAGCCTGCTTTACAGTTACAGTGGAGTCAATGTATAGCAGACCTTCTAGGGCAAGCCCTGCTACTAAGATAGGATCTTCCTCAGGGTCATACCAAACCCCTTTCAGCCTCTGCATGCTTAGATCTGACGGGACTTCCTTCGTAAACTTGGAATCTCCTAGTTTATGCCTCCTTGATTATGTGGAGCGTCTGTGCATGCATAGCTTATGATTGAGTTCTCAAGCACTGTCTCTGACGGCTTCTTTTCCTTCAGTGTTCCTCCCTGTGAATCCCTCTGCCTCAGCCTTGTCTGTGGAGTTCTTCCCCTAGTGCTGTGGTCTGTCCATGTCTTTGGTTAAAGGCCTCATCCCATTTCTTCCCCTTTTCTTGGGCATTGTGGTCTTGCCACACCCACATGTGTGTTTGAAAACAGCTCAGATACACACACACACACACACACACACACACACACACACACACACACATCCTCCAGCCATTTCTGAAAGCAGGTGTGAGATTTTGTTAAGAGATGACATACATCATGGCTATAAATAAGATAAATGACTGAGCCCAAAGTCATTGAGGAGCAGGCTTTCTCTTTCTCTAGGAAAGTATAACAGGGATGGAGAGGGAATGAGTAACTGGGAGCAAGTCAGGCTTCTGCCACAAAGGAGAGGAGTGGCACAGTCTGCTAAATGGTGGCTTTTTTACTGTGCTTTTACTAATTCCTCTTTTTGTGATGCCGGGGCCTTGCACTTGTGAGGCAGGCCTGGTGCCACTGACCTAAATCCCTGACCCTTGCTCTTCTTAATTCTGTTGTTATTATTTTCATGTGTGCTATGTCACAATTTCATAATGAATATTTATTGAATTAATGTATTTATTTTTAAACCACATTATTTAATTGTAAAACTTCACTTACAGCACTAATTTGTTTGAGATTTATCAAACATGTGAAGCATGTTAATGCATTTGGTAGTATTAGATCATCCACTAAAATTTTACTATTGGTAATTTAGATTTGCTACTTGGAAAAAGAGAGATTGAAGTTGTTGTCCCTTTTTCTTAATTTCAGAGACCTATTACTACATTTCTCCATTAGTTGGTATTTTTTTCTTGGCTTTGACTCCTATTTGGATTATAATAGCAGCCAAACATCCAGCTACAAGGACAGTTCTGCACTCAGGCTGGGAACCCGTCATCACAGCTATGGTCATAAGCAGGTCAGTATTTTATATATATATATGTGTGTGTGTGTGTGTGTGTGTGTGTGTGTGTGTGTGTGTGTGTGTGTGTGTGTGTGTGTGTGTGTATGGTGATCACCTGACAAGGACATTAGTTATTTGAAGAGCAAGTTGCTAAAGTAAATATAAGAAATCTCTACAGAATGGAGTACTACTCTGCCATAAAAATGATAAGTTTGAATCATTTCTACTTAAATGGACATACCTTGAGGATATCCTCATAAGTGAAATAAATAGGGCACAGATAGGTACATATCGCATCTTTTCTCTGGTATGAGAAAATAAAGATGTAAATGAGTCCTAGCATTGTATATTATATATTGTGAAACAGAAAATGCTCAATGTAAAATAAGGTGAAAGGGGAAAATGTTGAGATTGTAACAAAAAAGTAAGGAAACAAATTTTATGTATATGGGGGGTGGTAGGGTGGGTAGGGCTATGGGAAAAAATGAGAATTAAGTTGTGTCTTATACTGGTACAAATCCCCATTATGGAGTGCAATCATGCTGTGTATATTTAATGTACCAATAAAGATTAAAAAAAAAAGAAATCTCATGAGATAGCATTTGACTAGTTCCACATCTAAGATGCTGAAAACTTAACCATATAAATAAGGATATATGGGAAAGATTTAGTTGCAGTAATCCTCATTATATTGGAGTTTTAAATTTTGTTTTATTTTTTTGAGACAGGGTCTTGCTTTTGTAGTTCAGGCTGTCCTTGAGCTCACTATGTAGCCAAGGCAAGCCTCAAACTCACAGGAATCCTCCTACCTCTACCTCCTAGTGCTGGGATTACAGATGTGAGTCACCACATCCGGCATTGTATGTGGTTACCAGGGATTGAATTTGGGGTCTTGTGCTTGCAGGGCAGATGCTGGAACCACTAAGCTAAACCCCAGCCCAGGAGTTTTAAATTTTAAAATGGAACAATTAAAGGTCTATCAGGTGTTGATTAAATATAATATAATATGATTATAATATAACTTTCATATAATATGATTGTAATGTAACTTTAATATAATCTGAAAGTGTATGATTAGTCATTAAAAATAACACTGCAGAGTGGAGCTGGAAGGATCTGCGCCTGAGAGGAAGCATGGGCCAGTGAAACAGAATGCCATTCTGGGGACTCTCACTGAACTTTCCCCATGGACACAGCTGCCTTCAGATAGATCTTCCTCAAGAAAATGCCCTCAATCTGGGACGACCTGAAGGAGCAGCAAGTGGACACAGACAAGTTTGCCAAGTGGGGCCCTGTCACCAAGAACAAGTCGTTTAACAACTTCACCTCTACTGTGGTCCTCCCCAACTACATGGATACCCAATACTACGGAGAGACCTTCAGAGACATCTTCAGTACAGGTTCAGCCAACCTTTGGGTGCCTTCCACCAAGCACAGCCCTTGCTTCATTGCCTGTGAGAGTCACAGTCTCTACAACTCCTCACGATCCTCCAGCTACATATAAAATGGAACAAAATTCTCTATCTGCCACATATTGGGGGACATTGGACACTTCCTAAGCCAGGATGTTGTGACTGTGAGTAGAATCACAGTGACAGAGACACTCACAGATGTCGTGAGACTGCCCATGGTGCTGTTTGCACTGGCCACGTTTGATGGGACCCTGGGCTTGGGCTTCCCTGCACAGGACGTCAGTGGGCCACACACGTTTATGACAGCATCCTTTCCTAGAAGGTACTGATAGAAGACGTCTTCTCAATCTACTACAAAAAGCATTCCCATAAGCTGGGGGAAGAGCTCAGCTGGGAGGCAGCAACCTCCAACATTACCAGGGGAGTTTCCACTACGTGAGTGTCAGCAAGCCCGGCTCCTGGATGATCACAATGAAGGGGGTGTCCATGGGTTCTGTCACCTCACTATGTGAGGAGGCTACGTGGCAGTGGTGGACACAAGTATTTCCTCTATCTTGGGTCCCACCAGGTCCTTGAAGCTGCTCACGGACACCATGGGGGTGAAGGAGTGGAGCAAATATATAGAAGTTGTGAACTATAACGATATGCCCATGATGCCCGACATCCTTTTCACCTGAGAGAGCCTACACTTTCACCAGGACTCCAAAAAGGACACCCTGTACCTACTGGCCTTCCAAAACATGGATATCCCACCACCTACCAGGATCCTCTGGGCCCTGGGTGCCAGCTTCATCTGGAAGTTCTACACAGAATTTGATCAGCGTAACAATCACATTGGCTTTGTCTTGGCCTGCTGAGCCTTCTGCTGCCAGCATGAGCCTTTCCTTTGATCTGAGCCTGGAGCTGGAGGTCTCTGAATATGGAACCCCTAGCCCCTGCACCTTCCCTTCCTTGCTTTGAGAATAAACAAAATAAAGACTTCATGTATACAAAAAAAAAATGACACTGGAGCATTTATCTTGCCATGAAAAGATGTCAATATGCATTGGTGAAGAAGGTAACCTAGAAATGAGTATGACTTTCCTGTTAAACTTTCCTGATGAGTTAAGACATGTTGATCTTCCTCCCTGAAACTACTGAAGTGATTATAAAAGAATGGAAATGCTGTAAAACCGTAAAGAGAGAGGTGAAGCAGAAAAGACAGCATGTTAGAGGTATAAAAAACTATAGAAAGATGGTTGCTCAGTACACAAGCAGAAAGAAAAAAAGAGGGAAATTAACTGGCAGTCAGAGGCAAGTTGATCTGAATCCCAGACACACAGACAGGTGGACCATCTAGAACAGAGCTCTTCTGAAAGCTGAGATGAAGAAGACGGTTTGGAAGCTTAGGGGTGATCAGACCCCTAGAGCCATTCTACAGCCTGTGTACCCCAGGGAATGCCCCTGTGCCTTTGCAGATTGACCTGTGGACAGACCAACACAAACCACATCATGGTTCCCAGACACCTCTGTAGGTCAGGATGTGGATCAGACAAGATGTAAAAATGAACTGGAAGTTGGCACACTGGACAGGGAGAGCCATATCCCATTTCTTTTTGTGTGTACTTAGAGCACCAGCAGGCAGATTTATGCCTCTGGGAAAACTCAGCAGTGCAAAAGCAAAGACCTGCAGAGGCCAGGCCCACTCTGTCCTTTAGTGCTACACACTCATCTGATGGTTCCTCCATGTGGTAGCACTTGGAGACCATCTCTCCCTATCTACACCAAGAGCTCTGAGTACAATTCCAGTGCTCTGGAAAGGGGCAGGCTGTGGAGGAGCATTGAACATTTGGGGTGGACCTGCAGTGTGAAAGATGGACAGAAAAGATACTCAAAACAAGGGCCGGGGTGGATTAAAAGCCTCCTCAGCAAACTACTGTATAGTCAGTATCCTCAGAGAAATAAGAGAAACTAACATCCATAATGTAAAGACAGGATATTGTAATGAGTTGAAAATCAAGAGCTTTAGAAATTTAAATAAATAGCAGAACAAGAAGAAAAGTTGGAAGAGAAAGGTGAAGAACTCTCCTAGAACATAGAATGGAAAACAAAGAGGTGAATAGGCAGAGGCATCTGATAAGCAGAGAAAATTATCAAAGAATCAATATAAGAAAATTCCCCAGAACTGAAGACATGATTTCCAGATTAAAGGATATGCCATAAACCACAGAAGATTCCAGAGTAAAGACAGAGGAAGTTATATATGAAGTGCTAGGAATCAGAAGGATATCTGATAGCCACCAGAAGTGATTTCCTCAAAGTCTGAAGGAAAATCATTTTGAACATAAAATACAGTCATAGTATTAAACATGATTAAATAAATTTTCAGACAGGCAAGATTTCAGCAAATGTACTTCCCCAGTGCCTTTCATCTAAAGCAGATAAAAAAGATGTACTGTCAAAATAAAGATATAGATCATGACAACAGGTGGCTCCTTTCTATAACATAGATTATTTGTTCCTGAAAGATTCCAGCAGCCGGGTCCTGGGATAGTTCATGGGCCAGGGTCCAACAGTGGAGACCGGTGCCCAGGGCTGGGGACCAGCTAGCTCTGCCACCAGTAGCACCATGCCCTAGGGATAGATGACTCTCGAGAAGTGAAAACTGGAACCCATTGGATATGGGATACGCTGGGTATACTGGGTGGCATCCCATTAACCATTACACACTTGAGGCTAGATTAGTAATAGATACCTAATAAGTGAGGAGAAATATGAGGCAAAGAAAAAGTCCATGTGAGTCCATGTATTGAATACACTTTGTGACTAAGCTGTGAATACAGATTCCATTGTTACAATAAAATCAACCCCAAGAATTTCACCATCAGTTGTGATGTAACCGCACAGGCAGGAGGGGAGGAGCATGAGACTGGATCCTCATCTGCCCCAATCAGAAGTTCTTGGGATAGGTCTGAATGAAAAATGAGAAACAGCAGTATAAGCATGTCTCTTCGAATCACAGAATTAAAGTCAGAGGAAACAGCCAAAGAGTAGAAAGAAATCACTACTGGAGCAAAGAATCTGGGAATGGATCAGGGACTCCTATTTTATTATAAACTTTGGGGTACTCTCACTTTTTCAGTAATGTTCATGTGTTGATTTGATACAAATAAAATTTAATAAGAAAAAATAAAATGACTTACACATTCTGATCCAATTCTTACTTTTAAGAATATAAAAACTGCATGGTACTGGCAAAGTAACAGACCTGAGGATCAATGAAGGAGATTAGAAGATCCAGAAACTACTCCAGATACATTGAGCATCCTTATCTTTGACAAAGGAGCCAAAAATCCTCAATGAAGGAAAAATAGCCTCTTTAACAAATGGTGCTGGAAAAACTGGGCTTTGACTTATCAAAGAATAAACTAGACCTAGCTCTTTCACCATGTACCAAGCTAAAATCAAAGTGGATAAGAGACCTTAATATTAAAATAGACACTCTGAACCTGCTGCAAAGCAGGTTAGGTAAAACTCTTGAAGACATTGGTTTAGGGAAAGACTTCTTAAACAAAAACTCTATAGCACAGGAATTGGCAGAAAAAATCAACAAATGGGACCTCATTCTTTTAAAAACCTTCAGCACAGCAAAGGAAACCACCAACAGAGTGAAAAGGCAACCAACAATTTGGGAAAAAATCTTTACCACCTGATAGGGCTACTATCTAGAATATATAAAGAGCTTTAAAAAATCAGCCCACCCAGATTTAAAGACCCAATTCAAAAATGGGCATCTGAAATGAATAGATAGTTTTCAAAGAAGAAAGAACAGCTAAGAAGTATATGAAGAAATGCTCAACGGCATTAGTCATTCAAGAGATGCAGATGAAAACAACATTGAGATTTCATCTAACTCCACAAAGAATGGCTGCCATGTCAGAACTAGCCAGCAACATATGTAGGCGAGGCTGTGGAGAAAAGGGATCCCTTCTCCACTCCTGGTGGAAATGTAGACTCATACAACCTCTGTGGAGATTCCTCAAAAAACTAGGATTGGAGGTCCCAATTGACCTGGCCATCTCTGTGCTAGGTATATACACAAAGGAATTAAAAGAGTCATTTCACAGTGACATATGTACACCTATGTTTATAGCAGCTCAGTTTGTGATTGCTAAGTCTTGGAAACAACCCAGATGTCCATCAACTGGAGACTGGATAAAGAAGATGTGGTTCTTTTGTAAAATGGAGTATTACTCTGCCATTAAAAATGATAAGATTGAGTCATTCATACTCAAATGGATGTACCATGAGGACGTCCTCATAAGCGAAAAAAGGTCAGAGATGTGTAAATATTGTATCTTTTCTCTGGTATGAGAAAAGGAAGTTGTAAATGAGTTGTAGTATGTATAGTTGATATTATGAAGTAGAAAATATTTAAAAGGAAGGAGTGTAAGAGTAAATAACAAGGGGAAAATGAATGTGGTAATAATAAAGAAAAACAAAAGATTGTATATATAGGAGGTGAGGTGTTGCAGGGTAGGGGGAAAAGGGAAAAAATGAGAATCAAGTCATGTCAGGGGCTGGGAATTAGCTCAGTGGTTCCGGTGCCTGTCTTGCAAGCGCAAGGAACCAGGTTCAATCCGGGGGAACCACATACAATATTGGGCGTGGAGACTCACACCCAGCAGCAGCTAGTACCACATAGCACAGTGCCGGGCATGGTGGCTCACGCCTGTAATCCCAGCACTTGGGAGGCAGAGGCAGGAGGATTGCTGTGATGAGTTTGAGGCTGAGCTCAGGGCCAACCTGAACTACAAAGTGAGACCCTGTCTCAAAAAACCGAAAAAAAAAAAAAAAAAAGGAGTTAGAGAAGCCAAGGATGTAGCTCAGTGGTCCTGCGCCTGCCTGGCAAGTGCAACATCCTGAATTTGACTCCTGATACTGAGAATCAAGTCATGTCATATTCTGGTACAAACTCTTAATGTTGAGTGTGATTATGATGTATATTCATAATGTACCAATAAAGATAATTTTTTAAAAAAGAATATACATATTAAAAATATATGGGCCTGGGTCTAAAGGACTATTGCTATGAACATATGAAATGGTAATTAGGAGTGAGTGCTAAAGACCTGTTGTACACCATAAGATGCCTGTCATTAATAAGAACATACTATATTATTGAAAATTGCTGAGTAGATTTGTTTTGACCACACCCTGAGTGATAGTGGCATGATGCATATGCTAACTAGTTTGATTTTATCATTTCACAGTGTGTCATGTTTCAGAACATCATGTTGTACATAAATACAGGCAGTTTTTTTCAATTCAAATAAATAATAAAAATATCTGGAAGGTCATATGTATGGATACTATTTACAGTGGTGCCTTGGTTCACAAACATAATTTGTTTTATGATTTTGGAGAAGATGGCTACCATCATATTCATCATTTGATACAGAGTTTGCAAGCAAAAAATTTGCCAAATGCATCTGTTTACAAATTAACCTGTTTGCAAACAAAAGCATTTGTGAACTGAGGTAACACAAACATATATTGTATTGTATAGATATATGTATGTATGATATATCTATCTGTGTTATGTGTATCTCAACATGCTGATATAGCTAGAATTAGTTTTTATTTTCCTCTTTTTATTTGATTTTGTAATTTTTTTCTATAATAGGTTTTACCTTGGTAGAAAAAATATTTCAAAGTGTATTTTTAATAAGTGTTCAAGTATCTGTAGCATGATCCATGCATTTTGGGAAGGAGATTTTATTCTTTCATTCACAAGTAGTTTGTTCTTGAAACAAATTATTTTTATTTTTAGGTTCTTTTTAGTTTTTTGAGACAGGGTCTTGCCTTGTGGTTTATGAACTCACTATGTAGCCCAAGCTAGCCTCCAACTCATGGCAGTCCTCATGCCTCTGCCTCTTGAGTGCTGGGAATACAGGCATGAGCCACCATGCCCAACATTGTGGTATGTGATGCTGGGGGTTGAACTTGGGACCTTGCACTTACCAGGCAGACACCGGCCACGGCAGTTATTTTAATTAACCAATCATAGGACACATCCTAACTATATCTAGTTTTAACACAATTTAAAAAAATCCCCCCTTTGCCAAGTGTTGTAGGTCATTCCTGTCATCCCATCCCATACGATGCATTCAAGGCCAGCGTGGACAATATAGCAAGATCCTGTCTCAACAAACAAACAGCAACAGCCCATCCCAACTGAAGTCTGCTTAGCCCCTAGCTACTTCAAATATGGAAAGATGTTTGGGGTTTTTTTCTTTGTTTGTTTTTTAGTTTTTTGAGACAAGGTCTCACTTTTTAGTTCAAACTGGCCCTGAGCTCACTATGAAACCCAGGCCAGCCTCGAACTTACAGCAATCCTCCTACCTCTGCCTCTTGAGTGCTGGGATTACTGGAAAGATGTTTTTTCATAATTATTTTTTAAATTAGAAGATAAATAGGTTAAGTGGCTTAAAAATTAATAAGCGACCACCACATTGATCAGGCTGTATATGATCATCAGTTCCCTGTCAGCCTCACTCCCTGGAAATAAACATGGTTAATAATTTCAACTGGTCCCTTCAGACTTTCTGATGCATTTAAAGCATATACTTTTTCTTTTCATAAGTAGGATATCTTCAAGTCCTGACTTTTAGGGTTATAATTTTTTATTTTGTTTCTAACTTTTTATTCTTGACATAGATTTTTTTAACTCTACTTTTAAAAAAGTGAACATTTTATTTTATAAAGTAAGTATATATGTATGTACAGAACAATTGCAAGTACTTTCTCCTTCCATAAATTATCTAACTTTATTTTTTTTTTCAGCATCGGGGGCCTTATTCTGGATACAACTGTATCTGACCCAAACTTGGTTGGGATTGTTGTTTATACACCAGTTATTAATGGTAAGAAATAGATACCAAGTCTTTATGTACTCTTAAGCAGTGGTGGTCTTAGGGCTTATTTTTTAGAAGTCTGCTTTCCCATCCTGTCCATTTCTGTCTCCATCCCCATTTGCTATGCAGAATAGAAGCTACATTCCATGGTCTCTGTGTGTAGCATATGTTTTTGGAAAAGATGCCTGCTTTCTTATCTTTTCATTAAACGTACTTTGACAGGTACACCAGAGTTTTAAGGCTAGTGTGGCAAAATGTTATTTTTGATCTGAATTGTCCTTTGTCTTGTACTTACTATTATGTTTTGTTGCTGCTTTTGCCAGTTGTCATAGATACATTAGAATCATTAGTCTTAACTATTGCTTCTGTCAACTCACTTTATTAAAAGTAATTATTCTTCTGATCCCTTTAAAATCTGACTTATTATCTATAAAATGGGGATATAATATGTAAGTTCACAGGGATTTTTGTATGAATTACACTTAATGAGATGATTTTAATTCAGGTCTCCTGAGTACTGGCTATCATTGGATTGGATTTTTGTGATGGTGAGCTTTCACCGGTATAAACAGTCTGCTGCATATGCATGCTATGGGTTTGCCATCCATACTATACAATGAGTTCAAGGCCAGTGTGGACA
>PVIR01031555.1:0-19173 GCA_004026965.1 Petromus typicus
ATTTTAATATTTACACATTGAGGCAAAATAATACACAACTGGCAGGAAACCTATGCAGCCGAATTTAGCATTTTGATGTATTCAGATAACAAAATATATAGCATTTTTCAATGTAAAATGCTGTTAATCTTTTTAAAAATAAATAACAGCAGATATAATCACTAATGATGCTTGAAAGTTTCTTTTCTTTGGAAGAGAATCATTTTTATATTCTCAAGTTTTCTTCTGAAATAAATTTATTTCTCCACTTGAAAAGAAAATTGTAAGTGTTTAAACAACTTTTCAATATGAAAGCTGAACCATTCAAAGCCAGAAAAGACCACATAAGACTAGATTTTCCACGTCTGCATCTCTTACTTTTTACCAGTAAGAACTGCTCCTGGACCATGGCCTACAGCACATGGAGAACCAACGCGTTTGAGGTGACAAATGGCAGCAGGAAAGCTAAGTCAAGTATAGATTTAGACTATGAATAAATAACTCTTCTCTTACACCTCAAAACAGAAAGGTTTTATTCTTCCAAGGGCTTCTGAAGATCTTTGAAGAAAGCTTTTTCTATCCTGAAAATCTAGAGGTTTTCTCATCATTTCAATGGTCACTTTTTCTACTTGAGAGCAACAGCCCCGTATCATAAGAGAAGCAAACAAAATGCTAACGCTGAACACAGGACACTGTCAACAAGAAATACCACAACACCCTTTTCAGAGGGAACCTTGAAGATTATTCATTTCTGTTTTGGTCCACTTGGTAACATTTCCCCATTGTCCACACCCTCCTTATGTCATCCTCGATGGTGACGCATGCATGCTATCTCTGCAAGCCATCTAGTGCAGTATTCTGAACATGGTAAATTGTCCAAAACAGTAAAAACTATTACAACAAATCATTTAAAAATATAGTATATGCTGTGTTTTTAAATTTATGCTATTGGTTTTTTGGCAATATCTATTTTAAAAATAATGTAATAGTACATATCCCATATATTCAAAAAACATTTTTAAAGAAGAAATAAGATTCTAAATTCATGATACTTTCACATAGGTTTAAAAAATTTAAATCAATTTTAGCTAAAGCGTAAAAGTTATATACATTTGTAAGTAACATTGACAAGTTTCAAAATAGTTCAAAACATAGATACTAACATACTTTTAACAATACAGTTCTGTGGTAATACAGAGGGGCTAGTTACACTTGGTTAAAATGATTACACAGACATTGGCTGCCCAAATGTTGGACATATGTTTTAGTGAATGTACCCTTTAAAGATTTTAACACAGTCCAACCAGGAGAACTATTAAGCTGTCATTCCAGGAGAAAATGATACAGGTCGGCAGACCATTACGCTCGTATATGCCTAAAAGTGCAACACTGACATTTAAAAAGCATTCTATGCATTACTTCTTACTCAGAGTCACAGGGGAATTGTTTTGTCTAATGCCAGCATCAACAGCCTATTCCGACAACTGATAAGATGAAGAAAGTAACACTTTCGGCAATCCAGTCTTCCTCCATTTAAAATTTTCTATCTGAACATGAAGCTAATGAAAAAAGCAAACAAAAAATCAAAGCTGGTCTTTTAACAGTTTCTTCAATATGTAAAATATACCTTTAAGAAAAACTATGATCCATATACATTTAAGCATATAAGTTTCATTCATTGAGGATATATTAATTATACAAACTAGAATCATTAAGGACACAATAATAATGAACTTAAAAACATCAATGTAAAGGAATTAGGTGAATCTTTAAAATGTGTTAATGTGTAGTAGCTAAATTCATGTGATAAGGTAGCTAGAAAATTCTCACAATTAATCATAGGCTGTGGATGTATTAATAGATGGCAAGTAACTACTATTAATCAACAAGCCCTCCACCCATAAATGGACCACTGGCTGATATTCCACTGGAGAAATACCGATACTAGTAAAGAACGAACAGTCAGGAACTCCAGAAAAAGTTCCGAAGAGTCCATTATGGTCAGAGTTCTAGTGATGGAGTAAAATATTTTAATATTGTAGGAAAGTGGTGTAAACTGAGAAAAACTAAATCCTCAGGGCTTTATCACCCATATGGAAAAAGCAGGTACACGAGAGCAGAGCACAATGTGAATTGAATAAAGTCAGCAGTACAAGAAGAAGCAAATAATACTGAAACGTGCCCTACTCCAAGAAATGTTCTGGGAAATTTCCCAGCATTCTCACTGATTCATTTGTTTCTTCATAAAATCAAAGCTGAAATATTGAAGAATCTAAGAGGCTTGTTTTTATGAAATTAAAGGTGGACATTGTTTCTGAGAGCTAAGTCAAATCTGCTCAAAAAAGCACACCACTGCCAAAGGACTTCCAGCTTCTCCCTAACTGTCCCTCTACACGGCACACATGCCAGACTCCTGGCTATTCTGTAAATAAAATCTGTACTCTCCCACTTCCAACTTACTTCTTCAAGCTGGAAAACATTCCTTCATCATACAATCCCTTCCTGTATGGTCCCCACAATAAGGTAGACTCTCTCTCATTTTAAAAACTCTTAGTATCATTTCTTCTTTTTTTTAATCAGCATCTCTACATTTTCTAAAAGAATTTCAGATAGCTGAAAATGTTAGGATATTCTATGAAATCCACAATCAAGGTAGAAGAATCAAAGAATAGGATCAAAGTATCACAGCAGCCTTTCTAAAACACACTATTCCCACTTTCGTGGTACATACCTGTAATCCCAGCTCTCAGAAGGCTGAAGCATGGGGATCATGAGTTTGAGGCCAATGTGGGCTACACGGTGAATTCAAGAAGAGCCTGAACTACAAACTATTTCAGTAAACACAAACACACATATATACAAACACCAGTGACTTAACCTCCTAGGATAGCCTCTCAATTTATGGTCCAAATAAAAGTTTGGAGACTAATATTTATATTTATGTCTCTTATAGAACACAGCATGTACATATATGAAATTGTGCTTTTTTTTTTTTGGATACTGGGGATAGAACTCAGGACCTTGAGCTAGGCAGATGGGCACAGCATCACAGAGCTACATCCCCGGCCCTGATTTTATTGTCCAGGTTGGACAAATACATTTTTTTTTTCAAAAAAAAAAGGTAGATTTGAGAAAGTACTAAACATATTCCCTTTTGTTTCTCAGTCTGAGTATTCTACATGGATTGGGGAGAGGATATCTATACTATCTCCTCCAAAATATGGTAAAGCACTTAAGAATCTTCTAAATTGAATATTCTTTCCCTAACCAAAATATCTCATACATCATTATGTAGATGCTCAATGAATCTTGCTTGCATTGATCCAAATAAAGGGGGAAAAGGGCATATGGACACAGTGATTGTCACTCTATACCCCCAAATGCTTGATGACTTTATTTTCTTAGGGAAGGCCCATCATCCCATGTGGGATACTGAAAGGAAACTTCTAGAAACTAAGCTTCAGTTTCTGATAGTTTTCTTTAGTTCTGAGAGTTTTAATTTTGATAAAGGACTACTCAGGTCAATTCCTTCCATCTATTTTTCCTACTTAAGATTGGTTCAAGAATAGAGTAACCCATATAAAAGATGTTTCTGTTTTAGCAGTTTTTCAAAGCTGCATAATTCTAACAAATACACAAAGACAAGATTGATCCTGAATATAAACTTTTCTTTCCTAATGACACAAGATTAGCATCATAAAAAGTATTTTATGGAACTATTGAACATTCAGTAATTTGTAGTTAAGAAAGGATAAATGAATGTTTTAAAAGTTTTTATTGCTATTATTCATTTGTCCTGTGCACTTTAAGATCACTCGAAGCATATTCACCTCTGGGGAAGCAATGTTACTTTTCTTTCACTGAGAAAAACTTTTGCAAAGAATGAAGTAGCAATTTCTTAAATTCTTGCATATTTTCTTTCTTATCACTTACTTGCCTATCATTTCTGGGGCAGGATTTAAAAATATTTCCATGAACTCGTGCCCCATCTATACTTCAACACTGTCAAACTCCTTCAATGAAAATAGTAACTTATAAAATATTATTTAGATAGTTATCTGTTAGGTTCTGTAACAAATAATTTTTTAAAAATTGTTTTAAGAAAAGAAATAGTACTTATGATATAGTCAGGGTCATGATGTCTATTTTTACAGCAAGACTGGCTTTTCTAGGATTTTTCTTTGGAGTTGGCAATCATGGGAAATATTTACAAGTAAAGCCTTCCATAAACATATTAATAGTAATTTAATTAGTGAAAAAGTAGGACTACAATACTCAAGACCTAATATACAGTGTTTGGTAAATTTAGGAGCTGACTCAAAAGATTACTGCTCATATTCCCTCACTGGTGTTTATCATTCAGTAACCCAGGCAGTTTACCTTCATTTAAATGATAATGGATTGTCACTATGCTTTGACATGTATTATTTCTGCTTTGGCATTCAGATTATGATTATGGGGTGGTTGAAAAATCAAGTAGATGTTTTACATTTGTTTTATCACTTTAAGTATTTTTAATTTAATATTTCTATGGGATTAGACAACTATACTATTTATATTGTATAAATATTTATCTTCAATACTTTTTCATCTCCCCCAGCTAATGCTCTAGTCATTAAAACAAAACAAAACAAAACAAAACAAACCTCCTCATTCTTCCTTCCCTTACCTACTCCCACCCTGGCCAATGTCCATGTCATCTTCTATCCATTTGATTATTTTGGGAAATTCATGTAAATGGAACTATACAGTATTGTCCCTCTGTAACTGCTTTTCATTTCATACAGTAATTGGAAGGTTCAGCTGTGTTGTAGTTTGTGTCAAAATTTCCCTCCTTTAAGGTTAAATATTATATATATATATGTATACGTATATATATATATATATATACATATATATGTATATACGTATACATATATATGTATATATATGTGTTATATATACATATATATGTATATACATATACATATATATGTATATGTATATACATATATATGTATATATATGTGTGTGTTTATACACATATTATGTATATATGATCATATTTTGTTTTTCTACTTACCTTTCGATGGACACTAGCTTACTTTTACTGTTACCATTGTAAGTAATTTTCTATTAACATGAATTTATAATCCCCAGCTTGAGGCTCTACTTTCACTATCTTCGGGATATACCATGAATTAGGGTTGTTGGGTCACATTATAATACTATGTCTCTTTTTTATTTTTTTTAAGGTTTTTTTGAGACAAGTTCTCGATTGTAGATCAGGCTGGCCATGAACTCTTGATGTAGCCTAGGCAAGGTTCAAACTCACAGCAATCCTCCTGCCTCGGCCTCCTGAGTGCTGGAATTATAGGTGTGAGTCACCACCTCCAGCACTGTGGTATGTGGTTCTGATTGCTGGTGGGTGTGAGTCACCATGCCCAGCATTGTTTTTGTTTTTGTTTTTTTTCCCAGCATTGTTGTATGTGGTTATCAGGATCCAACCTGGGCCTTTGCACTTGCAAGGCAGGTGTTAGAACCACTGAGCTAAACCTCAAACCCCTATAATGTCTAATTTTATGAGAAATAACCATACTGTTTCTTACCACAACTACACTACTTTATATATTCACCAAGAAGGAATTCACAAAGTTTCTAACTCACATTTTTTTCTAACACTTATTATTTTTATTATTTTTTTATTATTTTTCTTTATGGGTAGCAGCCATCTGATGGATAAGAGCTAGTATTTCCTAATAGTGAAGTTTGAATTTCTAATAAGGTGAGGTGAATACTGCTTGATGTGCTTATTGGTAACTTGTTCAGCTTCTTTAGAAGAATGTCTATTCCAATTATATCGCATTTTTAAAAACTCATCCCAGTTTACCTTTTGCAGTTGATATAAGTAGTGTTTTCAAATAGTTTTATATATTTCATTTTCTAAACTGGCCCCTTTGGGGAAAGAAATAAAATTCTTTCACAGTAGTATATTCCATACGGAAAGAATAAATTATCAAAATATCAATCACTAAACATGTCATCTTTTTTTTTTTAAGTCACATTCTGGTATCTTTACTGTCCTCAGGTTTGAAATAAATATAAAGAATTTTTTTTCTTATTTCTCCACTATGATAAGTTTTGCTCAAATGACTATCCAAAATAAGACTCTTCTGAAAAAATCTTCTCCAGCAAATCAGCTAACCATAATCTTAAAGATAAGATATAAAGAGTAAAAGCATCTCCAGTCCTGGACTCAAGGAAATGCTGCTGTCCACTTACATACAGTATTGAGCCTTCTCCAATCCAGAACTTTGCTCCTCCTTGGGTCAGTAATTAGGAAATGAAGGACAACTAAAAACCTTTGAAATTTTTGTATAAAGTAGAAAATCACTTTCATTATCTTATTTAAATACATAATCTTTTCAATACATTTTTAATGTTGCACAAATTCCAAAGGTCATCAGTTCATATCAAAAACAATATTTTGAGCCAATACTGGTGAAAAAGAGACAAGTTGACTCAAGTCCCTAATGGGTTATCATCTTAGTTGTCACAGTGCCCTAGGGCATAATAGATCCAAGAAACAAGTAAGTTAATTTAAAATTGTTCTAACTAGTAGTAAACAGGGAAAGTGAATGTTGGTAATAAAAATGAAATTCTTACTAAAAACAATTGTTTTAGAATTTGGAATTTAAATTCATTTGGTCTTGCCTAAATAACATTAAAAATATTTTTTCTCTCAACACAAACAATCATTACTAATATCTTCTTTTCAATTCACAAATCTCCATTTGGCATATTTTTCTCAAGTGTTGACAACAAGGGGAAATACTATGTCTGGCTATCATAAGAGTGCTGCGGAGTAGAAACTGACATCATCCCTTGAGCTCCCAGCTTAGCATGAATAACAACAAAGTGACCCTAACCAAGACCAAGACTGTCAGCCAGTTACATTTTACACTGCTGTTTTAAGCATGTGTCAAGGGTACAATTTTCCCTGAAGCCAGCTGGTTGTCTACCAAGGTAATACTTCTCTAAGGAATGATCAAAAGTATAAACACTGCTACACTTCTGTATCACCATGGATAAATGATTTTATTTCCTCAAACTCGTCCAATTCTATTGAAATAAATGGATTTTTACTCCATTACGAAACAAAAATCATGTGCAGTTCATAATACATGGGCAAGATTAAAAATCTTTTGGGTCTTTTTTGGATATGACTCAAAAGAGCATTGGAGTAACACTCAAAGAATGTTTCAGCAAAACTTGCACCTTGATTATATATAACTACAATGGCAAGGAAAGAGGGTACATAAATTTCATATGTTCATTAAAACTAAGACCATGGAGGTAAATTACTTATATTGCAGTTGAGCTTAGAAAGAATCTCTATAGGGGAAAAAACTGTCCCCAACACATTCACTGATTATTTGATAAGGACAATGAAGACCACAGAGAAACAGGATTTACAGTATTACAAATCACTATGGCTAGAATATTAATAAGGAGATATAATAATAATACCCATCAGAAAAATGATTCAAAATTGAAAAATCAATTAATGCCTGGGTTTTTAAGGGAAAATATTCAGAAATTTTATTTCCTTATAAGCCGTTATTAAGAATATATTCCTATTTGATTTGCAATTTATATTGCATAATACTTTTACGTTCAAGAACTAATAGAGTATAATGGTCCTTGCCAGTATGCCATAAGAAATAAGCCATGTCTATAGCTAATATTATAAAAGGTAAAATCATTTATTTTGAGAAGTGGTCAAGTAGATTTCATGCTTACTGATTTACTTTTATTTTGTCATTCTGCTATATACCATCAATAATTTCTCACTCTAATAATTTTATTATAATATTAAATTATTTGCAATTTATTATACAATTGTTTACAACAACTTGTTACATAAAAAGAAAATAGCACTTTACCCATTAATATCCCTAAACAATTGGAATTAATTCTAGCAAGGATATGGTAAAATCTTAAATTCTTCCAGGCAAAAAAAAAAAAAAAAAAAAAATTGGCAAAAGTCCTTTGAAAAATTTTATTAGGAACATATTTATAAAAATCTATGAAATGTTTAGATCTGTGGAAAAAAGTAATCCCAATTTTGATACAGAATCCAAAAGATATAAAATACCAGATTCTTGGCTTAGACTCTCATGTGTTTATGCTTGGATGTGTTGTCTAAGTTAAAAAAAAAAAGCTTTAAAATTTTTAAGAAATTATTTTTTAAATCCAGGGCCACATATTACAAACCCACATTCAGGCAGGTGTAGTGGTGCACACCTGTAACCTTAGCACTGGGAGGCTAAGGAGGAAGGTTGCAATTTTGAGCCCCACCTAGGCAATTGAAGGAACTCCTATGTCAAAATAAAAAGAAATAGAAAGGCCTGGAAATATGTCTCAGTGTAAAGTCCTGGATTTCAACAACCACACACAGAAAAAGAAAGAAAGAATCCATATCCCATCATTTCACCATGAGTAAGGTCCATTCAAGAGGGCCAAGCCTTTTAGAAACATTGGTTTAAATATTTTCCACAGCGGTGCAAGTTTGCCCACTGCTGAGGTCACTTTGTTTTATCTGCCTAAACTTTGCAGGCCCCTGGTTCAGAGCAGCAAGAAGCAGGTGGAAGACTGGCTGTGATGATCTTACCTGCATGGCAGAGATCCTAGGCAGAGGACCAGTCCAGAAGCTGCAGTCTACGTTTCTGCTAGTAACCTGAGTGAATCCAAATTGAACCCATATCCCCGATTACTGACAAAGGAATCGGCACAAAATGACTCAGCTGTGTTCAAAGATGAATAAAGGAAGCAAAGCACAGAGAGCCTATTGAAAAAGCAATGCTGAAAATTAACCTGTTCTTCCAAAGGAAAAGCAAGACTATAAGAATGATCTACTCAAGATCCAGAAGAACGCAGTAAGCAACCCGAGGCAGGAACAAGGACATGGTGGGCTGGCTGAGCAAATGGACATAGTGCCAGTCAGAGAAATCTAGGACACATTAGTACAAGCCCTATACCTGGGACCAATTAGAAAATGCATCTCCATGATCATGTAGAGACTGCATGATCTCTGTTGCATGATCATGCAGAGATTTTGCTAAGATGGCCTCCATGTAGCATGAGATGGAGAACACAAAGAAGGCAGCCATTAACCTCCTGGTCACTCTGGGCCTTCTCATCTACCAGACATGTACCTGCGGAGTGCACTCCTTTTTCTACTTTAACTAGTTCATGCTTACTCTTTTCCTACCTCTAATACCTTTAATAAATGTAAAAACTTCACTACTTTTTAAGCTTTTCTTGTCTAATTCTTTGTCTGGAATCCTAGAAAGGATCCCTGAAAAAGAGGACACAACTCAGAACCCCAGTAACTAATAACCACAGTACACTCTCAACAGAATACAACCTCTGTCCTCTAAGAAAGAGGAAGTCAAACTGGAAGGCTGAGGTAGAAAAGATATAGTCAAGGCCTAAAGGTCTCGCTTGGGATATAGAACCATACTAGCAACGCTAAATGCAAAGTGGTGCCAGGCTCGGTCTCATTCCTGTAACTCCCCCTAATGCTCTCCATTAGCCCTGCATGGTACTCTGCAGTCGGCACACTTCAAACATATTTGCTGAATTAATGAGCAGGGGTAAACTCGCCTCCACTACAAACACTAGAAAACCTAGAGGGAAAGAAGTAAATGCACAGGATGGCAAGGTGAGTACCAAGAAGTTTCTTCTTTGTTCTTCTTTAGCTGTAAATTGGCATGTAGAGATTTCCTCTGATTTTTTCCTTCCCTTCTGAGAGACCAAAATACTGCCAGCAAAACATTGCCATAACCTGTTCCCATTTTTTTCCATTTCATTTTCAAGTCCACCTGGGGCCTATATTGCCCAACCCAGGACCAGAGCCAAGAACACCCAGGAGGAGGAGGAAGAAGGAAAGAAGGGTATGCTTTTCAGTCTGACAGCAAGTTAAGGGATGTAACATGTAAATTAGATAGTACTACTGAATAACTTTCACTTGGCAAGGGCCACAAAACAAGTGCCCCAGGGACACATGGTGTAAATAACTGAAACAAAGACAAATGGTGGGTAGCTTGGAAAACGGGAAAATATAGTCTCTGACTTAAGAGACTTAATGAGTCTCTGACTTAAGAGACTTAATGAGTCTCTGACTCATTTTCTTTCTTAAAAATACTGCCAAAGCCAAACAAAACATAGCTCTATGCTGCAACCTATCCAAAGGTTTGCAACTATACTTGAAGGAAATATCTTTATGGGAAATGAATTTTTTTCTTAAATATCAAGATGCACTTTGTACTATGCTATCTTCACCCACACAATTACACCTTAAATTAAGCAGACATCCACTCTGGCACATGCTGGTATTCTTCAACACTTTGTAGACATTTTCCAGTACAAATGCCCATTTTACTGCAGAGTGAACAGCACAAAGGTTCAGTGTTTGTGAACACCGGCACTTGACCTATTATGTCAGCCTATTTCTAAAACCCAGAAAAACAATGAGTATACAAGACAATGTGTTCATCAGTACTACTGGATTCTCCAAAATGACATCATAAGTGGATAATTATGACACTGAGAATTTTAAAGGGGCAGGGAAAAACAACAAACAAAAAAAGCATTTTAATATATCATACTACCCTTACCAGGATACCTGTGGTGTGTGCACACACCAAAGAAAAAGGGCAAAGCATTTCCATTTTCCAGATGCTCAATTATGTGTGGCCCCTGACAGGAAACATAGTACGCCAAGAATATCTATAAGATGTGAGATGTGCTTTTATTGATGAAAAATAGACTTAATTCAATCAAAAACATAATCTTTAGGATTATGGATGAAGCCCAGTGGGATAACCCAGGCTTAGGATGCATAAATTCTGGTTTCAATATCATGACTAAATTAAAGTACTAATAAAATAAATTTTTAAAACATAATTTTCTAAAATATATGTTAGAGAAACAATATAAATATTCATTATCACATTCACCACTACCACCAATAGTACACTGTTAACAAGCTGTTAGTGATGGCCATCAATATTAGAAGTTGGGACAGATCAATGTCAGTGAGAATGAACTGGGATAATGAAAAGACTCACATTTGATTTTGAAAGCCACATAAAAAAAGAGGCTGGGAAACCCACAAGCCCAAATACTAAAAAGTTCCCCTGGAATCTTGCCTTGGGCTGGGAGGCAGACACCCATCACTTTCCCGTGACCACTGCCTCTGCCAATGGATCACTTGCTATGCTTTGTATTCAAACCTGAAGCTCAGATTTGGGTTTTGGACTTACATCATCATACATTTGTTTTTGTTAAACATAAATTGAAGTTTTTATACTTGCTATATACAACCCTTTAGTTCTGATGGTAATGAAGATCATGATTATTTCTAACAAATTAAAAGAAAAATATCAGTTGTATTATTCTTTTAACTATCCAGATGTCTAAGTAGCTTACAACAAATAATTCTGTCCAGAAGAAAAATGATTACTTCTCATATATCTTTTATTAAAATGATGTGTCCTGTAAAAGGCACAACTATATTTATAGACATATCCTTTTCAATAGTTAAAAAAATTTCACAGTACTGGAAGTTTTTGTATTTTAATACACAGCTTCAAATGTATGTAAGAAACTTCCCTGAGTGGAATTTTAACACAACCTTCAGCATATTGCTCCTCAGTCCTATTCCTTCACCACACTGGAAAATAGAACTTTAGATATAATAATTTATATCTTTATATCAATCATAATTCCAAATTGGAATCACCCTATCTCCACTGGGTGATAAATGACATTAGAACCATAATATTGTATCTAGCCAGAAGCTGTAAAAGTTATCCCATTCCCTGATCAAAGCAGCAGGGAAGAAGGAGTAGCAAGAGAAAGACAATCAAGGTGCATATCTTTAGATTCTCAACAGGCTATAGCCACTAAGCATACAAAGCACTTGTAGAGGAGAAGTATTCAGAAATAATTTACCAATTTAAGCTATTCTTATAATCCTTAAATGTGCATAAAGTATAAACCTTATATATAGAGTTCATATACAATCATATACCAAAGAAATTTCAAGTTTTATGCAAAAAGCAAAACCAGTACAATCCATGCCAATTCTATTAATTTGTGTCACTCCCTAATTCTCAGTTTTTGAAGAAGAAGCAAAATAACAGAGCCATGACTACTCTGTAAATTACTAGATTTTCTTATGTTGGTTCTAGTAAGCACATTCCCTGTGTTCAGGGGGCTAAAATAGAAAGGTCCCTAACACTATGGAAAGAAAATGACAGCTTCAGTCTTACTGATCTCAGTCAACAGCACTAGGGGATTCTTTATTCTCTGTTTCCCTGGCTCCATATTCCATTCCACATCATTAGAGAAATGGCCTTGTGTTGAGAAAAACACAAAGAAAACTGCAATCACAGGCATAGCAACACCTGCCTCAAATACTTCATGGAAGAAAGAATTGGAAAGATAACTGGGAGAAAACTAAGGGGAAAAAAAAAAAATCACAGGTGAAAAATAGACTTAGGTATCCGAGTGTTAGCTTGAATTTTGGTGACAGCAATATATGGCTGCTGCTACCCTGTAGCTTTTTCTACTAACGTGTATGGAATAATATATAATGGAATACGTGTCTACATTCTTTCTACCTACTGTCATGATAATCACTGCTTAGGTGATAATCATCAAGAAGGGAGGCCAGGGCTGGGAGAAAGCTGCCCTGCCAGCTATTGCAGGCCGCCATTGTACTTAGTGGGGTCATTTGCCCACTCCCTCAGGCCGTACTTTTTTTTTTTTTTTTAAGTTTTTTGAGACAGGGTCTCACTTTGTGGTTCAGGCAGGCCCTGAGCTCAGCCTCAAACTCACATCACAGCAATCCTCCTGTCTCTGCCTCCCTAGTGCTGGGATTACAGATGTGAGCCACCACGCCCCGCACTGTGGTATGTGGTACTGGTTGCTGCTGGGTGAGAGTTGCCACACCAAGTATCGTATGTGGCTACCAGGAAATCGAACCAGCGCCCTTGCGTTTGTAAGACAGGCGCCCGAACCACTGAGCTAACTCCCCGACACCGCCCCCCCCCCGCCAGCCTGTACCTTTAACCCTATGTATCAGACCCAGTACTTACTGCTGTAAAATATTTTACTCAACAGAACTAGAGCCTAGTGATGAGCAGGTGCATATAAAATTGTTCCTTTTAAGGGAAAACATAATTCTGTAGAAGATTCCTCTGGTATGTTCTAAAAGAAACGTGAGCTTTTAACCCACTGCCATATCCTCTCCACTATTTTCCCTGAAGTCCTGTGGACATCTGGGGGTTGGCCTGCACAAAGATGAAGTCCCTTCAAGTCCCTGTAATATGTAAATCTGTAGTTCAGCCTAATGGCTGTTTCTCCTGAGATCTCTGCTCTACAAAAAGCTAACCAGGAGGTGGTGAAAGCAAAACCATCCCTGGCCTCTGGCTGCTTCCGGATGACTGGGTAGAAAAAGGGCTTCACCAGTCACGGCTTCATTTTATTTCACTTCAAACCCACAAAAAAGGAAAAACAAATCTATGAGAAAGAGTAATCTGGCAGACAGACAGAGTGAAAAATGGACTATACCATAGAGAGCGGGTAAAGGCGGAATTAAGAGTTTAAAGCATCCATTTTTTTCTATACAGGAACTAATTTCCTGACTTACAGGGTTTAAGCACAAAAACCGTAGCAACACCAAAACATAGTGTGTCCTCACATAAGATATTTACACAGCTATATGAATATAGTGTGTATATACATATGTGTGTATATATATATGTGTGTGTGTGTGTGTATATATATATTATGTATATATATATATGTGTGTATACATGTATATATATGTATATATATATTGTGTATATCTGTCTATCTATATAGATAGACATATATACATTGTGTATATATATCTATCTAGATAGATAGATAGATAGATAGGGTGTATATGTGTGTTTCTTTGTGTTAAGTGTAGCAAGGGAAAGAAACAGACAGTAAAAGCAAGAGAAATTTAAAATCTCAGCTTTTAAATGCAAAGCAGTGCATCCACCTAATGTAAGAACAGAAGCCCTGTAAGAGAAGGTGCTGTTTTTTCTCATGCTGTTCATCAGCCACAGTACAAAGCAGTTACAAATGAATTTACTGAGAGGTTAAACATTATAATTTCTGCTCATTTCCCCAAGTATGTTATTAGTGTATTTATTTGCTAATCTGTTCATTGCTTTCGTACCGTGAATCGAACCTAAGACTAGGTGAAGGCTAGGTACAAGCTTTGCCCCTGAGACCTTTCTATTTTTCCAGGATCCCTTTCTGGTTTTTTTGTTGTTGTTGTTGTTGTTGTTGTAGTTGTTGTTTTTAATAATAGTCTCTTTTAATGCTTTTCTGTATATACCTAGCAGAGCAATGGCCGGGTCGAATGGGACCTCCAATTCTAGCTTTTTGAGGAATTTTTGAGGATCAAAACTGATCTCCACAGGGGTTGTACGAGTCTACATTCCCACCAACAGTGGAGAAGGGTTTCTTCTTCTCCGCAGCCTTGCCAACTTTTGTTGCTGTCTAATTCTGAAATGACAGCCATTCTTTGTGGAATGACATGAAATCTTAATGTTGTTTTCATTTGCATCTCTCAAATGAATAGTGGTGTTGAACATTTCTTCACATGTTTCTTAGCTGCTTTTATTTCTTCCTCTGAAAAGTGTCGGCTCATTTCAGATGCCCAGGACGTAACTGGAGGACATCCTCATAAGTGAAATAAATAGGTCACAGATGTGTAAATATCGTATCTTTTCTCTGGTATGAGAAAATGAAGATGTACATGAGTTCTAGAATGTATGTTATATATTATGAAATAGAAAATACTCAAAGAAAAATGGGGTGAAGGGGGAAAAATAGTGAGATTATAATAAAAAAGAAAGGAAACAAAGTTTATGTATATGGGGGTGGTGGGGGTGGGTAGGGCTATGGAAAAAAATGAGAATTAAGTTGTGTTATATATTGTACAAATTCTCATTGTTGAATGCAATCATGATGTGTATATGTAATGTTCCAACAATGATTTCAATTAAAAATGTAATAATAGGGGGCCGGGGAGTTAGCTCAGTGGTTCTGGCACCTGTCTTGCAAGCACAAGGACCTGGGTTCTATCCCGGGTAACCACATACCTTACTGGGTGTGGAGACTCATGCCCAGCAGCAACCAGTACCATATACCACAGTGCGGGGCGTGGTGGCTCACGCCTGTAATCCCAGCACTGGGGAGGCAGAGGCAGGAGGATTGCTGTGATGTGAGTTTGAGGCTGAGCTCAGGGCCAGCCTGAACCACAAAGTGAGACCCTGTCTCAAAAAACCTAAAATAATAATAATAGTAATAATAATAATAATAATAATCTCATATCACTAATGTTAAGGAAACAGTAACTCCAATAGGAACATTTCTTCTTGGTAGCAAAGGCACTCAGATTTGTAAACAATTACAAAAACTATAAAATTACATCAGAAAACTATTGGATTTTAGAGTTAAAATTATCCACCATAAATATGCAAATCTGAAAACATCCTTTCCTGTTACTCACTAATTGTCTAATTAGAAACCTCTGCTTTAAGCCAACTTGTTATTTTTTAAATTATGTGCTATAAGAAAGCTATATTTATTATAGCTAAATATTACTGATAATTTTACTTTCTTTTCAAATGTTAAACCAACAACAGATTTCATAATATATTTAGCTTAGGAAGTAAGACTGAAGGATTTGAATAAGAAATTAGCAGATTTCACTATCACAGAGAAAAGTGCTGTTCAGCTGAACCAACTGGCTACCGTGGAATTCTTTTCCTTTTAAACAAAGTACATAAAAAAGCTTTCCAAAATTAGAGACTAATTGTGAATGTAAATCAAAGTTTCCTTAAATACATGCACATATACACACTCACACAAATGTGACATTCAAGGAAAAGTTAAATAATTTCTCATTTGTTGCCACTATGATGTTCCAAAGGGAAAGGAATGGGTTCTCTATGCAAAGATAAGCATGTTAGAGGATTTCCAGCCCTTGGAATGAAATAAAGGCAAAGAGCACGGAGGCCAAATCATGTCCCTACAGGCAGGGTCATGTTGTCAGAAACTGGTGGTCATATTTCTGCCACTGGCTTATGGTCTTATTGGTTGTGTATAAAAACTTTAGTAACCAAGGTAATATATTGCCATTTTTATATCCTTCACATTTTCTCCAGTAAGACTAAGAAATAATTAAGCATAGTACATCGGGCATGTTATTATGTTCAAGAGGTTAAGTTAAGATCTACTCTCTAGGAAATCACATAGCACAGCCCAATTGGAAAATCAAATTTATATTGTTCTCTAACCACAGGAAGACAACCTCATGGCTTGCACACTTGTACGCTATGAGACGGTGATAAAAGTCTTCTATTTTATGGGACTTTACCACGGAACACTAATCATGCTCTCCATGGTTATTTTTTCTCACGGCAAACTGTGCAGTAGTGGCAGGATGCTTAGTCATAAAAAGTCAATCTGAATTTTGTCCTTGTATTTTTATAAATAAAAGTATTTGAGAGTACCAAAACATGTTTTTAAAAAACAGATAAAGGGATGTCATTGGCCACAGAAACAAATGGATAAAATGAAAAACCTTTCATAAGAGATTTCATTTCTGAAACTCCTGTAGAAAGATGTTACCTTTAATAAATTTTGAGAAAAATAAAAGCAAGCACTGTGTTACAGTCCATGCAAATACCCATGAGAGCTGTTTTTCCACACTATAGCATATATAATTAAAACATAGGATCCAGACTACTGAATATGTATTTTAAATGATATAATGTATAAGTGATAATGTATTGAGACTAAATTTGAAACAAACAGGGAGCCTTCCTTCAAAATTCCTAATAAATCATTATTCTAACAACAAAGCTTTTGCTTAGTATATTTTTGAAACTTTTCTCTTGGAATTATCTTTACAAATTACTGAACAATTGAAAAGCCACTGATATTATAATCATACTTTGCAAGACTAAATTGGGAAGGAAAATATTTAAATTCATTAAAAAATCTGATTTAAGAGCCATGACATGTATAAAACAGATGAATTAAAAGAAAGGAAAATCATAAAGAATAAATTCTGCCATAAAGAGAGATAAGCTAGTCATCTGTAAGTAAATGGAATGTACCTTGAGACCATAATGTTAAACAAAATAAATAAAACAAGCTTAAATATTATAAGGGTTCTCTTATATGAGAAACCCAAAATATAAATAGCAAAATAAAACACAGACAATAGGAAGTAGGGAGACGGATCTTTCTCACAGAAGAAGAGGATCAAGATGTGGAAGGAGTGGGAGGGGATGGAAGAAAAGGAATGAAAAGAGGAATCGAGAAATGTTATATATGTCTCATCTCCACACAAAGAATGTAAATATTCTAGATTATAAACATGAAATGACACAAATAAATACATTTTGATAGTAAGCATATCAGCCTGTTTTGGCACTGGTCTTCAAGGCCTGACTGTTGGGCTATGCTCCAACTACAAAGGCACCCTCTCAAATGGAGTGCTTCTCCGCTGGGTGTGGCTGGAGGGTATATTGTTTCCTGCAATTAAACCTTTGAGGCAGGTGTCTTAAGAGAATCCAACAGAAGTTAAAACAATGTGCTCATGACCACCTCCTTGCTGATAGGAAGGGAAAAAGAAAGAAAGAAAACAAAAGTTCACCTGTAACAAAGTTAACAAACTGGCCTCCCTAACAGACCTTTACTAAGGTGAGAAGATTTTATAATCCAGTTGTATTTTTATAATCAATGTTTATGTCACTGCCTTTGTATCTCACAAATTCATATATAAAACTTTATAAAATTCCTTGCTATATGTAGAGTATTTTAAATATTGTTTTAAACATTATCTTGTCAACAATAATTGTCTTAGATGGTGACTATATACTGCTCTGGTTTTATGAAAAGTATTAATTTCATGTCAGCTTTAGTTGTTTCAATGCTTCTAAAATTAATCCAAAATCCTTCCAGGTTTCTACTGATTTCAGAAAACAAAGTTTAGAAAATTTGTTAAAATAACTTGTTATCAAAAATCTTGTTGAAATGTGCTTTTGACAAGGAGATGCAACCAGGGAAAATCGAGGTACCTTACTCTCGGCACCTTTGGCTCTGACACTTCCACATCAAATGTTTCAGACTTCAGCAACGGCATTATTGGGGTTTGGATTTCTCAGAAACCATTTAGTTTGCCACATCACTTCTCATAGACAAAAATAAACCCCAGCGTAACATGAAGAAAATGTTGGTTATTTTAAAATGCTGCTTCAGCACGGGCTTTGGAATTGGACCGCTGAGATCACTCCAACCCACACTCATTAGTTATGAGCCTAACCTGTCGGAGCCTTGGGTTCTTCATTCAAGGATATAGCAATGATCCTACCTAACTGTATTTGGGAGAGTCTGAAATGAAGGACTGTACATAAAGCTCTTAAAATAATGCCAATAGGGAGCCTTTCACGTAACATTAGCTTTCATTTTGGCATAAAACTCAGATTTTTCTTTGGGTCATTTATATTCTCTATTTGTTTAGTTTTGAAATATTTACCAGACAAAGTCCCCACTGACTTATTTAGCAGCAGCAGAGTCCAGTATGTTAATGACTCAACGTTCTGTACACAGCTATGTCAACAGTACTTTTTATGTGTTAGAGATTTGTTAATTCCCTTTGTCATTATCTTAAAATATTATATGTGGGAGAACCAAGTCTTCAGTTGATGACGCTGCTTACTGAAAACAATATACACAAATGCCTAAAAGAAAAACATAGTCTTTCAGACACTGAAGGTTTTCCATGGAACTATAGAATATGAATGATATTTAAAAATGTGGACCCAGAGTAACAGCTGTTGTCTCTTAACTGTATATAATCTTTGTAGGTTTAAATAACAAACATATGGCAGAAGGAGAAAATTCTAAGCATAGAAAGGATGTAATATTCACGCCTTCTTTGCAAACAGACTGCTTAGAAATTTAAGTCATTGGTTACAACTAACATCCTAACAAAATTCTACCTTTTCATATTAACCTCTGACAGACTATATTTTAGAGTTATTTAAATAATTTCATACCACCTTCCAACCTTTACCAGATCTCTTA
>PVIR01031556.1:0-19342 GCA_004026965.1 Petromus typicus
AAAAACTGCTACTTCTGTATAAAAAATATTGCACAGTGTCCTCTTAAAGTATCAGCACAAAGGTTAGAGTTATGTTTACTTCACCTTTAAGAAGATTTAAATGTTATACATATTTTGAAGAAATAAGCTCATATTTCAACAAAAGAGCCTAACTCCAAATTTTGAGCCTGTAGTTACTACAGTGAAAAAAAGAGACATATTAAGATATAAGTGCATGTGTGTAAAGGTATGTGCTGAGGATTCCCAACTGCTCTTCTGGGACAGAGAGACTCTGGGACTTTTCTCCTCAGAAAAGCCTCATGTGCAAACTGACGGACATCACTCTGGGAATCTGTGATAATTACAGAAGAAAAGTGGAAACTGAAGAGAAACAGGAGAAAGCAAAGACGCTGATTCCTCAGACCTTGCTCAATGAAAAAATATCCAAGGCTTAAAGGTAACACAAAGTTGGGTTTATCTGATTTGGAAGTGTGGCAAGAATGGCAGGTGTCTAAGTGCAGAGAGAGCATAGAGAATCAATCTAAGAAAGCTAGTTTTTGAAAACATATAAAAATGCTGTTAAAACATTTTTACCAAAGTATATTTGACAGGAAGGAAGATCGCTTCAAAACAGACTAAAAGGAAAGGCCACACTGAAAGATCATAAAATGCCACTATTTATGAGGAAAATTGGAGACCGTAACTATGATGATTCAAAGTGTTGTTAATGTAAAACGTTTAAAAATACTTCCATTAAAAAAATAGCATGTGATTGTAAAAGTGGTTATGATATTTACAGGAGTCTGAAATGCTGGTTTTTTTACATTGTCAGTTTGTAGTATGCATGACAGAAATGTATTTTGTGCCCTAAAGAATGACCAAAATATGCTGAGTCATAAAGTTAAAAATTGGCAACTATTTCTTCATGCATATGCATTTTGAGATTTTTTTTAGCCATGGCTTAATGCCTTTTGAAAATATCATGTTAAAGATACTATTTTAAAGGAAATACTGAGTTTACTATATAAATTTTGTGTTTGAAATTAATTCTACTTAGAAAAGCATTTTGCACACACACACATAGACACACAGACACATACACACATATATATGAACTCTATTTAATCATATATATATGAATACATATATTGTATATTGTAATACTATATATATATATATATATATATATATATATATATATATATATATGATGAAATAGAGTTCGTGGAAATAGTAACACATAACCAGAGATTCTATAGAAGTTAGATATATTTGGAACATGAAGTAGCACAATTCAGTGTTATGTATTTCAAAGTCCTTATAACCAACCTGTACATCTAAATGTTAAATATTCATGGAAATTAATTTATGGAAAGGCAGCTTAAACTCTACAGAAAAATGTGTGAGTTAAAACTGAAATTGATTTAAATTCTATGGCTGTAAATTAAGCCATGATTAATGATCTTTATATTTACTTTCCTTAGCTATAAGAGGTCTCTAATAGTATGTTTTTCAAAAGGGTAAGTTATAATAGATGTTGAAGTATTGTACACGTTTGAACATTCAGTTTTATGTAAATTAATATAAAATCAAACATTTTAATAAAGAACGAATCGTGACTTTTAGAGAATTTATTATGAAGCACATGCTGTGTTTTGTCATTTGGTTTTCAATATAATCCTAGATTTATTTGGAATTATTAATTCAGTGTTCATATGAAAGTTGAGTCTCAAGTAGGCTATGAGCTTTTTGAGTTACAGAGATAAATGTTTGGATTTTAATACAAGTCATCAGGCTTCAAGTCTAGTGTTTTTTGTAATATCTCATTGTTAAATGGATTAAGGATGTATTTTATTTTAAATAAACTTAGTAATTGCTAATATAAAGAAGTTTAGGATTAAGCAAAGAAACTGACTTTGTGCACATGTGCCTGTGCATGTACACACCCTCATCTTATATCTTCCTATGAGCTCTCAAATTTTCTAGAACATTCAAACAATATTAGTATTTACATTGAGTTCCTGCTCTTAATTTTAGAAGGCCACAGTGTAGGAAAAAAATAGCAAATTTACTTTTCTAATATGAAAATTTATATGAAATATTATCTTTCAAAACATCATGATTTGGGAAATAAAGGATAGTGAGACCCAAAGGATTGATGACAAATGAAATCAGCCTTAAGATATTTTAGTTCTCTGTACTCATAGAATTACCAAGTCTGACTGCAGGGATAGGAAATGCAGAATAAACCTGGCCAACTCCCAAACTTGTTACAGTTCTCAAAACAGAATACCTGAGAGAAAACCATTTCTGAGCAAATGTATCATACAGTATGAAGTTAATAAATGTGTGACACAGTCAATTCATGCCAATAATAATGCAAATGCTAAGAGAAGAGAAAGAGAAACATGCAACTATTAGATTCATTTTCTCCATGAAGAGAACTGGAATGTCATTGGGAAGTAAATTGTGATAAGTTAAAGATGTAAATTAAACACTGACACAACCATTTTGATAAGTGAAATGCAATATCAATAGCAAAGCTGTAAACAAAGAGAAAGGAGGAATCATATAAACATCCAATTAAAAAAATAAATAAGTAAAGGAAAATGCAAACCTGAAAGAAATTAATAGAAAGCAGATAAGAAGACAATGAAGTTAAGCAACTCAGTAGTAGCATTTGAAAAGATTAATGAAAGGCAAACATTGCCCCTACCTAACAGGGCAAGGTTGTTTGATGAGACAGAAACCTATATTAGTATATGTTTATGCCTAAAATGTATATATTAAGCATAAAGACTCAAATAAAAGTAAAATAGAATAAAACACTGCTTGCTAACACAATAAAACAAAGGAATCTAAGGAAATCTAACAAATTTCCTGGGATATTGTCTTTGGGGTAGATGAGGACTACTTTACTATCTCTTGAGTTTTTTTCCATTAATCAAAAATGTAATACTTTATTGAAAGAGACAGGAATCAACTTTAACTTACTATACTACTATCAAGCAAAGTAGATATTCAAGAAATAATCAGGAGTGCAAAATATAGTTTCCTAATTATTAATCTTTCAGTCCATTTGAAGCAAATGGTTTATTGCACATAATGAAACATTAAAACACATGAGTTAAAAACTTGTGAAAATGCAAAGATGAAGAAGCAAACCTGTAATTTTTCCTGAAATTTCAAAACTGCTTTACTTGTAGTTAATTGGATTTATCTTGAGAAAAGATGTACTTCTGAACTGTTTTTTCAACCAAGTTTCCCCAATTAACATTTTTGGAACTTTTTTTTTTCAACACAAGCAGATCATACAACCTTCCTTAATACTCACAAAATATTTATCACTATAGAACATATGCTAGGCCCATCAAAAATAATTAAAAAACTTGAAATAATTTACAAATGGAAAATCCTAAAAATGTATTATTTGAAGAATGAAATTAAACTAATATTAAAATGTTTCATTGATGATTACTAAATATTAGAAACCAAAAATTTAAATAACAATGAAAAATAATGTACTACATTGTAATGTGTCACTAAACTGAATTCAAGTGCAAAGTTACACTTTTAGAACCTATATTAGACAAGAATGTTTCTGATCAGTGACATGACATTTCATTTAAGAAACTAGAAAAAAATTAAAGAAATTAAATGAGGTGAAGTTATATATACCAGAATGAAAAATATAACACGTAAAGTAGGAAAACTATGAATAAAACTAATGAGGCAAATCTCTATCTGTTTGAGAAGCATCATAAAACCAAGCAAACACTAATAAATTTATTTTAGGTCTAGTTATCACAAAGAAAATATATTTGTAATGATTATAAATGTATAGAATATAGTTTCTTGTGAATGATCTTCGTAGTGTTTTCTTAATCTGTTATTAATCTGAATGTGTATCTACATCTTGATATTCATGAATTAATACCCTCCTTCTATATGACTTTTCAATTAAAAATATATCAAATGTATGTTTCACTAACAGTAAGTCATCATTTTGATTCTTTGAACTAACATGAAGAATTGGTCAGTTTTTATTTTCAAATTTTCAACAAAATTTATCTCTTCCGAAACTGTGTTCATCTCTTTTTACACTCTCTGTAGTAATACTTTCTCATGCTAGACTCAATACATTTCTTAAGCTCAGATGTCTCTATTTCAGCAAAGAAAATAATAACATGAGTTTCTTCAAAAGTTCACTGAAACTTATTTAAATTGTTATGTTATTCTCTTACTATAGATAGTTAAAATGGAAGCTATAGAAAAAAATTTAGATAATGAGAGCTTACTTGTACTGTATAAAAGGAATCATTTCCCTAGCCTGAGAAAATGTGTGTATGTGTGTGCTAAGAGTTCATGTGTGATTAAACATTTTGAATATGCATTCTACTGATTGCTTTATAAATATTGAAGTATTTTCTGAAGAATTATGTTTTCATGTACAAATTACCGTGTATTATGTTTGATGTTCCCGTTTTCAAAGAAAAGGAAAGAAACACATAACTCTTGCATTTCATCCTAGCTCAGGCACAAGTGATGAATCTCAGAATCCCATCTAGACACATCTAAATCAAATTTCCTCTATGAGGCTGTTTTTGTTCCTGTATAATTGAATTTGAAATGAAAATATGCCTTGTCATTTATTATGCAAAGGAGGTTTTCTATTTCTGAGGTGCCACACTTCTAGTGTGAGAAATACATCCAGAGGAATGCGGGCCTGCCCTTGTACTTGTGCTGGCCTCCCCACTCAGGTCTCCCATAGCATGTGCAGGATGTCCACAAGCAAATGAGAAGTTAATGTGATGAATGCATGTGATCTCCTTCGAAGAGATGCTTATGTATTACATTCCTCTGTTTCCTTTAATTTCCTGGGATAAGCAGACTACAAATCAGATTGTACTATTTCATGGTAGTATCTACGTTTTAATATTGCACATTGGTTCTTTATCTTCTGTACTAATTGCCCAGATAACATAGCCCTTTTTCTTTCCTCTCCATTCCCTAAATATCCCTGAGTTTTGAGTGGCAGGTCCTACCCTCATAAGTTTCTGACCCTTCCTCAACATAAATTCATTGAATCTGGATATCTTGATAGTCTCCTCTTTCTTTTTTTTTTTTTTTTTTTTTTTTTTTTTTTTTTTTTTTTTTTTTTTTTTTTTTTTTTTTTTTTTTTTTTTTTGCGGGGCGAGGTTGAGACAGGATCTCACTTTGTAGTTCAGGCTTGTCCTGAACTCAGCCTGGATTCAGCAGTCCTCCTGCCTCTGCCTCCCAAGTGCTGGGATTACAGGCATGACGTATCATGCCCAGCACCATGGCGTCTGGCTCTGATTGCCAGTGGAGGTGAGTTTCTATGCCCAGCATTGTTGTATGTGGTTACTGGGGATGGAACCTGGGCCCTTCTTCTTGCAAGGCAGGTGCCAGAACCACTGAGCTAAATCCCCAGCCCATTCTTTTCTTTCTAATATAAAATTTAAGACAGAGACTGTATTCATTATTTCTACTCTGAGTACCAAACTCATGAACTTCTTGATTTTTGGATCAACAACAGAATGAGATAAAATGACAGTACATTTATATGCTTTAAAAAATACATTCTCAGAACAACACTGTCCAGCCTTATTCAGAATACTAACAATGACAGCAAACTGCTATGTAAATTTCAGTATTTGGTACACTACCTTTGTGTTCAATATTAAGTTTCCAATCCTGTTGTATGGAATTACTTCCACAGTAGAAAGGAAGGCCTACACAGTTTCATTTTCCTTGTACTTGGTTTGCAGTATAAACTGCATGAAGCATTTATAAAAATGTTATTTAACCAACTGGCTTGAAATACAAACTACGAAACAACTAATTTCACTACAAAATAGTTTCTGAGATATTTACAGATATTATTAAATTATTATTATTTAAATTAATACATAACAAGGCAAGACAAGAGGAAGAACTGAGGCAAAGGTGGGCATAAATCTTATAGAGATGCCAATCACATAAAAGATAGTACATTTTGCATAAATGAACAGAACTGTGAAGTAAGATGTAATTAACAGGGTAAAATAAGAAATTTACAAATTACAAAGGAATAAACACTGTCTTTAACAAAAGAGGTTTATTTTCAAGGCCCAGAAATATTCACTCAGAGAACCGTGAAAGTGGAAGCCTGGACAGAGGCTTCTCTACTTCTAGGTTCACACTTCTTGAGAAAGGCTCCGGATCCTAGCACATCGCTGGCTGGACACCATTATCCTGCCCAGCTTCTGAGACTCACCACACTGCTGCAGCACTTCTTTTCCTACTTCTTCTTGCCCTAAACTCACTCTACCAAGCTTCTTTCTTTTTTTTTTTTTAAATAAAAAATTTTCAGAAAGAGAAAAAGACATGATATTTCATGCCATTTTCCTCCTCTTTCTGCCTTCTCTTATTTTCAGAGTAACTTTTCATAAATATCTTGAACTCTCTTCTATGATTCCCTCACTTGTCGAATATGAGTGGATTCTGTCAACTCACTAAATATGTACATCAGCTACAGATTTTTAAATTTTTTTCAGATAGATTTGTTGTTTTAAATACCCATTGTGATTTAAATAATAATTAAGAAGCTTTATAAATCCATTTTGCTTACTTTTGTATGTTTTCAATAATTTTCTTTTGCAAATATTAATTTCCAGAAAGGAATTGTGTTCCAGGGAAGTTCCAGGTTTGAAGTTATTACACAGACCCTAAACAATGCTTTGTTTAAAAAAAAAATAGAGATGAAACATAAAAGAATGGCCTGAATCATTGCATGTAGATACACATAGTGCTAAAAAGAATATAGTCTTGGGGCCGGGGAGTTAGCTCAGTGGTTCCGGCGCCTGTCTTGCAAGCGCAAGGGCCTGAGTTCGATTCCCCGGTAACCACATAACAATACTGGGTGTGGAGACTCACGCCCAGCAGCAACCAGTACCACATACCGCAGTGCCGGGCGTGGTGGCTCATGCCTGTAATCCCAGCACTCGGGAGGCAGAGGCAAGAGGATTGCTGTGATGTGAGTTGGAGGCTGAGCTCAGGGCCAGCCTGAACCACAAAGCGAGACCCTGTCTCAAAAAAAAAAAAAAAAAAAAAAAAAAAAAAAAAAAAAAAAAAAAAAAAAAAAAAAAAAAAAAAAAAAAAAAAAAAAAAAAAAAAAAAAAAAAAAAAAAAAAAAAAAAAAAGAATATAGTCTTAAGCAGATGAGCAGAGATTATAGCATAGAAAATACAGTTAGCACAGACCCAGAAAGAGGCCTAGTACTGCCGGGAAGAGAAACTCACTTCTATAACAAAAGGTCATTTGTCATAGTTTTTCAGTGCACTTCTGTAACAGATACTCCAAAAATTATGGGAAAACATTAAAAATGTGTAATTGGACAGGGAATTTAGCTCAGTGGTTCCAGCGCCTGCCTTTAAGTGCAAGAACCCAGGCTCGATCCCCCGGTAACGACATACAGCAATGCTGGGCATGGAGGCTCATGCCCACCAGCAAGGGAGGCAGAGGCAAGAAGACTGCTGCAAGTTCAAAGCTGAGCTCGGGGTCAATCTGAACAACAAAAGCCAGACACTGTCTTAAAAAAAAAAAAGTGTGACTGATGGAACCAGTGGTAGCTAGAAATGAATAAAATTCACACAGCAACCAGTCCTGAGAATCTGTTTTATTTCAGTTTTTGATATATTTTGAAGAGTGAATTTACATTTTCCTGTTCTATACCATAGCTTTTATTTACTTTTGCAGAGAGAGAATCAATCAAGAAAAGTAGGTCACTAAATTGCCCTGTGAGGTTACACAAGAAATTAGACAATGTTTCAGGGACATTTGTAGTGATGGTTCATGATATCTTAAGGTAAGTTATGTTGTATCACATTGTATTTTAATAAGACAGCACAAATTCCTACTTCATGACAGTTGTTTATCTACTACTATATTTTAGAGTATTATGAATAAGTGTGAGAAAAACCTCAAAGGAAGAGTGGAAAAGAGTCATGCTGCAATGAGTTAGAAATATGGCAGAGAAAATGGGATTGTTTAAACTACAAACTGGAGATGACATTCAACAAATAGTGCAAATTTAATTCTTTAATTGACCCTTATAAACTTATTTACCAAGATCAAATTATTCAAATAGTCAACTCGAAGATAAAATTACAAATTTTAAAGCAAATTATGTTTGTCATTTGAAATTACTTTCACTTTTTCCATGTTTCTTCCAGCATTTGTACATAAAAGATATGCAAAGAATTCATGCTATTTTTGAAAGCAAATTTCAAATTATATCCCATGTATAGCTAAAGAAATAAAATAATTCTAGAAGAGTAGAAATATATTGTTTATTCAGAATACTAAAATATGAGATAAATGAATATATTGTAAAATACAGTGAAATCTATCGGGCTGAGACACAAGAAAATTATTTTCAAAGTCATTATTTTTCTATTTATTTAGTTACCTATAAAACCTGCCACATTCTATTGACTTTCTAAATAAGGGACTTAAGGCAGATAATTTTGAATAAATAGAGGAATTCCACAATGTTTTTGTTGTATAAAATTTGGCATTCAGCTAATATTGATTTTGTCTTCAAAAATAATTTGACAAATGAATATATCAATAGCAATAACAGAATTATTCATTATTTCTGAAAAATATTCCAAATACTGCACAAAATAGAGCACAATATCGAAATAATACAAGCTTCCAGTTGGCCAAATTTATGAACCACTTGTTTATGTGAAAATCTCAGATGTATGATAGATGTGGTTTGGAAGCCAGGACGATCATGAGTATTGTCATATTTTCTTTTAAATGAAAAAAAACTACCTATTAATAACTTTAAAATACTTAGCGGCTGGTATTATAATTAAATTTGATTTTCTTTCCATTATGAGAATGACAAGTCTGTGTCAGCAGCTGTCATCATTTTACAGTAACAAGAACACAAACAAAGGCTAAATTACCTTGTTCTATTTTTAGAATAAGGAATTAGGTGTTGTCATTGCCTGGAAGCCAACCATGATAGTAGCAATTTTGAGAACAATACATTTTACTTTAAGAAATGCGTGGCATATTCAGGCTGTCCCCAAGGAACATTGAGGTAGAAAAAGAAAATTCAAAAGATATAATCCTTGCTTTGTTAAGTGCTCACATTCTCTTTTTCAAACTATAACCTAAATGGGATTGGTTACCTTTAGTATTTAATGTATCAGCTGAATAAACTCAGAGCCTAGATTTCTAGATATGTCCCTTAATGGATATCTATCTGCTGATAAAAAGGAAATGAATTAATGAGAAAATTGATGGAATAGTACAAATGCATTTGACACAAAGTAAATATTGAAAAATATAAATACAATTATTATAATATCATTACTTTTGCTTCTATATGCAAAAGGACTTTAGCCCTTTGAAAGATCTTAATATGAAAGAAAGATATACATCTATTTCAATGGATGTGATTAATAGAATAATGTAATAGAGATGTACTTTATTGTATCAAATTAGTCACATATATGCTAATGAATCTCCCCAGAAATTTGGTGGAAAAGTAAAATCGTTGCTTACCAAAATTAAGGAGAAAATGTTAAAGAAAGAAAAGTTAATTTCAAGCTTCAAAGAAGATATTATAGGTAATGGGAGTTAAAATAAAATTGAAACTATAAAGCAATTAAGAATGTTCCTTTAAGGAGCAATGCATGAGAGATCCTGATAGCCTCAAATTGTTCATATTTGCATAGAAAAGGTCACTAGATGTCACTGGATTGTTAACACTGAACAAGAGACTCCTTTGGAAAAGGGGAATCAGATGCTTATTCTACTACCGGACTTCAAGTCTTATTTTCCATTTACAACACACACAGTCTCTATTAGGATATAGGGTGATATTTATATCCTTTCAATTCAAACACATTTTTACTTGGTTTTCATCAGAATTCTCTAACCAGTGTGATCCCTGGTGCATTTTTCCTAAATCCCTGTGTCACCATATAAATCATGCAACAATGTGATCAGTTACAATTATGTTGGCTTTTATTGTGTTGTAACATATTAAAAAACGTTAATAGAGAATCAAATAAACACTAGTGTCTGTTTCTGGGTATTTTTCTCATTACAACTCTTTGTATAATGTGGCAGGTTTGAAATACAATGACAAACGTAGAGAAGAACAACATTCTGATAATGCATATTGTTGTGTTTTTATTAATTCTCCTAGGGCATTAAAATAAAGAATTGCTAATTGAAAAATATGACTCTAGATGCCCTGAAACATGAAAGAACTTTATCCATTTATGAAGAAAGCGATTCAAAGACTTTGTTCATTGTCATCCTTATAAAAGTTAATGATGTTTAACCCAGTCTAGAGACATTTGTTTGAACAAAGACACAAGCAACTGTTAATTCTAATTCTGGTACCTAAATAGCAATAGTATTCATCTGCTAAGGTTATGTGTCATGAGAGTAAATCAAATCACATGTTGAATTTCAAGGAATAGCATCTGCTTGGAATACATCAAATAACAACAGATGTTGCTAAATCAAATAACTATCAATCTTAGATTCATAATGTCGTGGTTGGATGTTCACATTCAAAGAATAGCTTCAAATAGATGAAGAACATATATCATATAGTCTGAAATGCTTACCTTAAGTAAATTATCAGTTATTTGCAAGCCACATAGCAGTTAGTGTCCAAGAGAATTTTTTATACATCTTTTTTAGAGTGAAATGACAAATGATAAATAAACTAATATGTAAGATAATTAAAGATATTTTGTTGTTATTGGGACTTTTTTTTCATTTGCCTTTCAATTTGTCTTCATAAAAGTGTCAATACACAATCTTGCTTCTACAATATTTATTTAGCATAGTTGATCCTTATATATAGCATAATTTATAGTAATCAAAAGAAGAGTAAATTATATGTATAATTATGCAATTAAACAGATCACCAAACTGATAGATAATTAAACTATTATTTGTCAGAAAATATTTAAAGACAAATCTTTTATGTTTTACATTTACTTCATCAATTGAATTTCAGGATTTACAATATGAATTACAAGTTCAAATTATTTTATTTTGAGTTCATAGAGCAATTTTGGGATATTTTCTAGCAACTAAACTTCATTTTACTTAAAACATAGAACACATTAACAAGAGTTTGGAATTTTTCACTAAAAATATGCTTTTTTAAGGAGCAAAACAATTTTTATGAATTAAGTATATGATTTTAAATATAGTTACGACAGTGACTCAAGTAAAAATTGTTAAGCCAAAGAAGTGTTGAAGTGCAAAACATTTATGGTGTTTCTCCTAATTGTTCAAGTTGTTATTATTAGTTCATCTTAAAGGAAAAATGGCTGAACATAATGTATTGAATATTAGTTTCTAATTAAAACACAAAGCACTTTTAAAAAAGTGTTTCAATATTTTACATTAATGGATGATAAACAGAATAGTAAGATCAATCATTTTTCTTACTTTAAGAGAATTAACTATGACATGCTTATTTATTTTGAGTTAAAATTAGTATCAAATGATCACATTTAGAAAAGTAAATCATATTTTCAGCATAATTATTATAAAATGAAACGTATCCCCTCAACTTACTAAAAGTTCAAGTGTTCACTGTGAGAAAATGGAACACCTCTGCAATAGTAATTAAAACATTATTTATTTTCAAACTGTTAAAAGTGAATAGTGAAGGCTCATTTTGTAATTAAAATTACTTATTTTTTTAGATAATGAGTTTCCACCTCCCTCCCTAGCATGGTAAGGGCTTCATGACTATTAAAGCTCTATAAGTTCTGTAACCACTATTTTATACATTTTTTCACATTTTTGATTATGCATCCCTAAAGATTCCTGCATTGCTGCACAAGGTAGGCTAGAATATGCTCTTACAAATCAAATTTTTGTAGCTTCCCATCCAAAAATCAAAGTAAGAAGTTATAAACATCGCTAAGCTTGATAAGTAGAATAAATATTTTCTAGAATATATTAAGTTTACATATATTTCTATAAAGAGTTAGAAACTGTGTAAGGTGATTAAATTTGACTTTTTCTGCCAGTTATAAATACAAATAATAAAGATTCAGGTGTGATTTGATTCATTATAAGGAAATCAATATTATAAATTTTTCAAATCAGCCATATTATTCCTAGGAAAATTACCAATTTATTTCCAAATTTTTATTCCATATATGCTGATAACTAATTTCAGAATTAGGAATAAAATCAATTTTTATTATTCATTTTCTTCATTGTTTATATGAAGTGTATGAACTGCAGATCCTTTAAAAGAATCTGTATAAGAAATACTATCTTGTATTTGAAAACTGTTATACTTTAATTTATTTTAAAACAGTAAATGTTATAAAAATACTAATTTTTATACAGGTAATAACATAGGTTTGTATTTAAATTATTTCTAGTAGAGTAGATTTTAAAAGTGGGAAGTAATCTAATAGTAAATATTTTAATAACTATGACACAAAAAATCAAATACTGCAAGTTTATGATATTCATAACCTAATGTAATGAACAAAAAGCTGAATATTTTTCTACAGGTATTTTTAGTCTTTCCCCTAAAACAGTGATTGTATTTTAACCATTCCTTCTAAAATTTCATATATAATTATACATTAACCATTGTTGAAAGATAAGTGTACCCCTTTTTTCTTGTTTTACCTTGATGCAGGCTGGCTTTACAGGAATTATTAATGTGCTTACCTAGAAAAAGGAAAGAAAACATGCTGTTAGTTTCAAAGGGATAGAATTTCAAAGTTTGCAGTAGACCAACTAAGATAGGGTAGATGATAATCACAGTTTTCATTCCAACCTCTATTTCCCCTTGCACCCCAGAGATCTTAATGATTGCTACAAAATAAAAAGCAATCAGTCCTTTCCCAAACTACATAAGCAAAAGAGCCTTTCCAAATGCCTTGGCAGCAGCTATATCATTATTGAATCGAAGATAGTTATTTTTGTCCATTCTTTTCCGCTATCAACACACAATGAATCCAATAAACAATGTCAACTAATGTATGGCTAGATTGTATTATTTCCCAGAAGATCTTAGAAACAACCTACTGCAAATATATTGTTCCCCGTTCTGCAGAATTAAACATACTATCCACAAGTATGTGACTGAAAACTTCTACAATCCAGATCTTCCTGGAATCAGGCTCAGTAGGAATGAACCTTTCAGTTGACTATGATATCTAAAAGTCAGAAGCACAATTATAGATCGAAGATACTAGAAAAGTTTTTTTTTTTTTTTTTTGCATTTTATTATTAAAAACTAAGAAGGAGGAGGAGATGATTTAAATCTTGCCATGATTTGAGAGAAGAGGACGACCTTCCCCTTCAAAGATAAGAAGCATCTCAAGCATGAAAGCCAATTTGGTCTTCTTCTGAGACAGCTGTGTGTATGTGTGTGCACAAGCATTTGTTTCATTTTTGTTTACTTGTCATTGGTGGGGAATGAACTCAGGGCCTCCTGTGTACTAGACCAGCACGCTCCCAGCTAAGGTATCCTCAGTGTAACATGTAAGTATGAGACTGAATATTTGAAGTGTGTAATGTATAAATTATCAGGGTATTCCCATTAGGCTATAAATGAGAAAGAATATGTTTACATCCACATATAATTCAATGGGAACAATTATTCACTGCTTATTTTTATATATTCTTCTTTAAGAACTTTTATTCATTTAAGATGTTTTTACTCCGTGAGCACTATTTATGTTTATGTCATTTAGGTTTTGAGTGTTTTGAGATCAGAAACTGTATTTACCTTTTTAATAAAAACAGCTAACAATATTATAAATGTGGAAGACACTCAATATGATTTTATAGAATGAACAAATTGAAGGATAATTAAACTAATTGCATTCAAAAACAAAAATTAATAAACTATTGTTCTATATAAAATTCAGAAGAACAGAGTATTGACTATACTGAATATGTTGCTTTGTTTGGTAGGTTATTGCAATATTAGTCAACAAAGCTCAAAAATCAAAATTTCATTAAACATTTTAATTTAAATCTGGGAAAAAAGAAACAGTTTTTAGTGGTTCAATAAACTAGATACCACACTGATAGGACATTAAAGAACATTTTTTTTTTTTTGCAGATTTAGGCATGCAGAACAATTCTAACTTGTCATTTACCAATAAAAATATAATTCATTTTACATAACTCCTCTTTTGAGAGGCAGAATTTCTAATTGGAATATGCTGATTTTCCAATTAACATGGTTAGGACAGGTTTGCTAATAAAAATATTTTACCATTTACCAATAAAAATATAATTCATTTTACATAACTCCTCTTTTGAGAGGCAGAATTTCTAATTAGAATATGCTGATTTTCCAATTAACATGGTTAGGACAGGTTTGCACAATTTAGGTAAATTTCAGTTTCCTGAATTGTTTCTCCTACATATAAAAAGGTATAACTGTAAGTAATTCCTTTTTTTCCTCTTTGTATTTATCTCATAGATACTTCTGCAGAATTCTAAAGAAGAAAATGACTATTAGATTTGGAAAATGATTATTAGGAAATGAAAAAGATTATTAGATGCACATAGCTCTTTGTAAAAGAGATTCATGTGCAGCCTATAATTACTTTCTACCTTGCTTATGACCAATTACTATTTCATTTTTTCCCTTTCCTAGAGTCAGATATGCTTATTAGTATTTATTTTCTTCTTTGCACCATTACACATATTAGAGATAATCTGGGCAATGAGCCCAGACTGCTTTTTTTGGTATTATTTGTAGAGTGTCCTAGATTCTTGTAAGGGCATATTCTAAATTATTACCATAATTCAGGAAGATTGGCACTGAGAGATTTTAATATAAGACGATTCTCATATTGTTTCATAATAACAACTAGTAATATCCTTTGGAGTGTTTCAAGGCATGAATAAAGTATTTTAATGTTAACATTACTTGAATGTCTAGACGTTTAAGTATTATTGTTTGAAACAATAAGCTTATTTGTGGAAAGATTTTAATTCATTTAAATTATGATTATTTAGTATTGTCACACATTTCACAATGCCCATCTGTGAAATATGGCACTCTATAAAAATATAGCATTGCAAAACTATCACTTTTAACATATTACAGCCTATTTTTACCTATCTTAATGAAAACCATAATTAAACTCATATTGTAAACATGAGATATAACATAGTTTAAAAGTTTAAAACGATATAACTGGAGTCTAGTAAACTTACCTAATGTACCTATAGCTGTTCTTGTAAAATAGAAAGGTAAGTAATGTGTCACTTTCTTTACAAAACCCAGAGTCGTGCCCTGCAAATAAATTGCTATGTTTTGGACTTACTTGTTTTTTTGTTTTTTTTAGGTTTTTTGAAACAGGGTCTCACTTTGTAGATCAGGCTGGCCCTGAGCTCAGCCTCAAACTCACATCACAGCAATCCTCCTGCCTCTGCCTCCCGAGTGCTGGGATGACAGGCGTGAGCCACCACGCCTGGCACTGTGGTATGTGGTACCCGTTGCTGCTGGATGTGAGTCTCCACACCCACTATTGTATGTGGTTACCGGGGAGTCGAACCCGGACCCTTGAGCTTGCAAGACAGGCGCTGGAACCACTGAGCTCACTCCCCAGCCCATGTTTTGGGCTTATGCTGACAATGATACCACTAGACATTATATTCCCAGTATGTTCTGCTGCCTGGCTCTTCGGGAAACCAAAATCAATCTATGTTTATTTCCATTTTCCATCATAATTTGTTTTACATATTCTCCATCAACATCTACTTATTTCTAGCTACTTAGGTGAATACATACATTTATTATAGTAATGGCCCTTACATTGTAAGAAAAAAATAATTTAGAATTATAATTTAGTTAGAGTCATAATACTCAATTACTTATTATTTTTTAAAAATTTTGGTCAGGTGTTTCACTTTACTTTGGATATCAAACTTCTTTTTCCTCTCATTTAAAAGAAATTATGGAACCATCAATTAATAATGTCTTAATATATGCACAACACTCATCGCATACATATACACATATTTAACATTACATTTAAATGAAAACAGTTTGTCTGCGTTTGGATATTCATCTTCAGCCTGTCCTTTCTGCTAAATATGAACACAAACATCTAAAACACACACATGTCAGCATGCACATGCTAACTGCATAAGGTCAAACAATTTATTTCTAGAGAATGGTTTAACTCTGCTAGGCAAAACGTTTTCTATTTTGCAATCAGGTATTACCATCTCTCATTTTCATAATTACTACTTTTATTACATCCCTTAATATGTTAAAAAACAAGACCAAGAAGTTTTTCATTGCACATTTATTTCTTCCAGTTAGACTTGTATTCTCTGATGACAGACCAGTCTCCTAGCATAAAAAACTTCCCATTTTGGTTTTCATTTTTTAATTTTTTTTATTCCAAAATTATTTATTTCTTTTATTTTGTTTATTTTGTTTTTGTTTTTTATTTTATTTATTTGAGACAAGGTCTCACTATGTAGTTCAGGCTGTCTCTGAACTCACTATGTAGCTCAAGCCAGCCTCAAACTCACAGCCATCCTGCCTCTGCCTCCTGAGTGCTGGGATTGCAGGTGTGCACCACTGTGCTGGGCTCAAAGTTCTTAATTCAACTCTAGTTGAAGTTTTATATTCACTTTGTACTCCTGAGATCTAATTTCCAAATAACTAGAAGTTGAAAATTGGTTTATCTTTTCAAAATATTTGTACTTGTGCAAGATTTTCTAACAAAGTTGCTTATGTACAACAAAACTTTCTCTTTTTAGAAAAGACTTTAACACATGATATTATATAAGCCAGGTATCAGTAAACTTCTTGTAGTTAGCTATATTTTTCTGTTAGTGGTAATTTACCAACTCATAATATGTGATTATCATGTGAAATAATATTTAAACCATTGCAAAAATTTATAGTATAACCTTCAATATAAACTCAGAAACATAATTCTGAAGTGATCATGAACAAATCTAGTATTTCAATTCTTTCCATTTTATTTTACTCCTGCTCCTTATAGTGAAAACAGTTGGATTGTAAATAATTTCCAAATATCTTTTATGATGAGACATGTTGGGAAGCATAAGAAATATGTCATTATTGATAATGAAATACTCTACTGTGTAAAAATAAACAAGTTGAATATCTAGGGCAAAACTCAGCAGATATCTATAACTCAGGTGAATAGTGACTGCACTTTTGAGAAAAGCTAGATATTTTTATTTTTAATTGGGTAGCTGGGTGCTGTCTTAAATTTAAATTAGTTAAAATACTTTGAGTCATGAATATGTGTCCTCAACTTTCTCTAGAATATACTTTGACAGAATGAAGCACTTGTGATATGCAAAAATCCACAGCTATCTTGTTACTAAAGGATATGGATAAGGTCTTATTTTTGTCAGTCACTCATCTATCCATCTGGGAGGGCTTAGCAGTACAAAGGAAATATGTTGACTAAAATTGTTATTGAAGATTATTGCTTAACTGAAGAACCAAACACATAAATTAACACATCATTCAAATTTAAATAATGCTTGAATATGAAGAATTCTTCATAAGAGAAACTACTCATTTAGCTATTTGAAAATAAGTGAATTTGGAAAATTTTCACAGACATAACAAACTTACAACCATACCCACAGTTGTCACTGTACTCACATGGTGGGTGTGATTCACATATATTTCCTCTTAAAGTCAGATGTTTATCTTACTAGTATAATTAATGTGTTCTATATTTTAAATCTTGGTTTGGAGAATGTGGCAAAATGCTGCAAATTCTAAAAGTATGTATTATAGTATTTAAGCTCGAGCCTGTTTTCTTATGAATATATTATATCTTAGTATTTCATTCTATAATTAGTTTGGTTTTAATAAGATACCTAGATTACAAGAAAACTGTGCCAATATTTCATCTTTCATTAAGTATATGTTAACAAAAATGTAATTAACATAAATTTTAAAAAGTTTCTAAGGGACTGAAGATTAGATAATAGCACAATTTTTGTCAAATTAAAGTTTTAAAATATTTATTCTTAAATTTGTGCAATGTTCATTTGATATTTCAACATGTGCTGCTGAATTTTGAAAATAATCAGGAGTGAAGCTGAAAAGCTAGCGTTGCATAACCCACAGTCCTACTCACACATTCTAAATAGATGTCAAACTTCCTCACATCAGTGGGCCTGGTCAAACTTGTTTATATCATTTAGATGTTCCCTGAATTTGACTTTCCACTGACTTTGAGAGTTACAAGCTAAAAAGCAGCTAAATTAAGCGGAACAAAATAAGCATCAGTAAGCAAAGGAAACACTGAAGCCCAAATCTGCTCATTTACGTAGTAAATGCTGCTCTTTTCTGAGCTTTAGCCACAAACATTTAAGATAATAGGAACCAAGTAGTTAAGAGGTGCAGATGTGAGAGGGATAGGTTACTGTGGTACACTATGCTGGAAGTTTATAGCTATTGCAATAGAAAGCTTAATGTTTAGTGACCTCAAGTAAATGTTTGTGCATATGTTGTTGTAAAATAGAAGAGAATATAAGCATTAAGAGAAAAGGTGAACTTCTGAAGAGAAAAAATGAAATTACAAGTGTAAAATACAAAACAAGTCAAAAAAATCTAAAAGAAAAACATTAACAATGTTTGTACTTTGACTAGTACTAACACATGACTTGTAAGAGTATGAAAAATCAGTCACAAAATATCTAATGTTTCCAATACTTCTACTTTCTCTACGTATCTCTGTGAGACTCCTGTCACTAACTGGTACACACATCAGAATTTGGTCAGTTTAAAAGGTAAGGCTTAGTTTGATTACTTAGTCGGATAATGGTTACTTAATTAGATAAAGGATAAATTTGATACATCTATAGGAAAATTTTATGTTTGGGAAATAGAATATTGAGTGAAATAAATCAGGCACAGAGGGTAAAATGGTGTGTGCTATCTCTCATTTGACTAAGGTAATGCACAAAGATCAAAATAAAGGCTTGTTATTAAGAAACAAGGGAATGCAATTCTTGCAAATGAAGGTCTGAGAGACTGAGGGAAGAGATAGGAGGAAAGAGATATACAAATAATTAAAGTATGCATTGTATAAGAGTCTAATTACCGGGCCGGGGAGTTAGCTCAGTGGTTCCGGCGCCTGTCTTGCAAGCGCAAGGGCCTGGGTTCGATTCCCCGGTAACCACATACCATACTGGGCATGGAGACTCACGCCCAGCAGCAACCAGTACCACATACCACAGTGCCGGGCGTGGTGGCTCATGCCTGTGATCCCAGCACTCGGGAGGCAGAGGCAGGAGGATTGTG
>PVIR01031557.1:0-19340 GCA_004026965.1 Petromus typicus
ACATCACAATCCTCCTGCCTCTGCCTCCCGAGTGCTGGGATTACAGGTGTGAGCCACCACGCCCGGCACTGTGGTATGTGGTACTGGTTGCTGCTGGGTGTGGGTCTCCACACCCAGTATTGTTATGTGGTTACCGGGGAATTGAACCCGGGCCCTTGCGCTTGCAAGACAGGCGCCGGAACCACTGAGCTAACTCCCCAGCCCCTGTGGAAGGATTTTTGAGGTAAATCATGTTCATATTTTCAGAACCAAGATGTTGCATACCACTATAGTGTCAGTGAGAGTTTGGAAGGACAGCACCCCAAGAACAATGGAGAACTGAAGGAAAACTGGATTTCTACAGCCACAGACAACATTCTCACAGTAACTTCTGAATATTTTGTTATCAATAAATTCCACAAACACAGTTATAGGAATTCTTTAGATAGAAGGAAAATGAGTTTAGATAATGACAAAAATATCGATGTGAAAATGAACACAGTAAATATAAATTAAATCAACCCTAAAGATCAATATAAAAACTTACATTAAATATTTCATGGTGATTAAAGTGTATTAAGCTTATGATAATAACAAAGAAATCAGGGAGATGGCAAATAGATTTAAAGCAATCCACTGCTGTAGTTTTATAAAGTTAGTGGTAAAAGTAACTATTTTCATTTTTATCAAGGTTGCATGAAGTGAACTCTAACATTATGATGCCAAAAGTCTAATGAACATCACTGACCATACTCTTTGCTAGATTTCCTTTGATATTACAAATTGCATTGCACAATCTCACTTTCACACATCCTTCTACTTCCATATTCTCAGTAAATTTTTCCTAGCCATAACTAATGTAAAGTAGGCATAAGTGTTAGTATTCCTTCTTCCTTTGGAGCAATTAACTTTCAGCAAGTCAAGAATTTGTGGAATCGATTCTTTTTTAGGAGAAAGAGCAAGAGCATCAGCTGGCATTGAGCTATGTGCCTGATCATCTTTCTGTACAGTGCCTCGATTCTGTGAAGCATTATAATCTTTTATCTCATCGGCAAAGTTATAATAATACTGCCCCTCATTGTTTCACTTATTTACCTCTATCCTTAAGTCATGAGGCTGCCTGTTGCTTTACAGATCTAAGGAGCAGTTTCACCTACTTCCCATCTCATTTCCTTCAAATCTATCTGATTGATTTGAAGCTGAAATAATAGAGAAGCATCTTAATCTCTTCCACCATGTCTATGAGATAGAAGGAATATCTATGTTTATTTATTAAAAGTGATAATTTATTTTCTTGTTTATATTTTATTCATGCCCTAAACATTATCTTGCCCTTGCTATATTTTTATTTGTTTTCTTCTGTAACTGTCCACTCATTTTCTTCTCTCTTATAAGCAATGTTCCCTCTTCTCTGTGAGGTTATGCTCCAATATCTTCAAGAGCTGCTTGGAAGCTTAGATAGTACTTTATTCCACATATAGTATATTCTTGTTCTACACATACTTCTGATAAAGTTTAACTTATAAATTAGGCACAAGAGATATTAACAATAACTCATATTAGTACAATTGTAGCAGACAGTAATAAAAGTTAAGTAAAGTTGTCTATCTCAAAATACACCATTGGATTGTGCTCATGTTTTCTGTGCAACTATCAGCTGATGAATGTCTACAAGATTAGATGCAGTAGATGAATAGCAGGCATTTTGACCATACTAGGTGTTACCTGAACATAGACACTTTTTTACCAGAGCAATCAGTGTGACAAAGAAAGCGAGTGAGTGACTAGGAGACAGATAGTTTATGCAGGGTGGATACTCTGGACAAATAAATTATTTTCTTTATGCACAAGTTGAAATGGAAAGGTGTAAGATTTTTATCATACTACTTAGAATGGCACACAACTTAAAATTGTAACTGTTTATATCCTGGATTTCTATAGAGTATATTTTTGAACCTCAGTTGACTATGAATAACTCCAAGTGAGGAAAGAAAACTGTGAAAATTATGGAGAAACTCCAGCCTAATTAACTTGCTTTAAAACCCCACCTCCAGTCACTGCCCAGTAACCCTGACATTGTTTCTTAATTATTATTAACTTCTTTACCTATATTTTCTCATCTGTAAAATGACAATAAAGATAATAACAACATCTCATATTAGTTGGGATGTGAGTGGCTTCTACTGAGTTATTATAAGGAGAGCTCTTCAGTTGTTACTATATATTGTGAAATAGAAAATGCTCAATGTAAAATAAGGTGAAAGGGGACAATGTTGAGATTGTAACAAAAAAGTAAGGAAACAAATTTTATGTATATGGGGGTGATGGTAGGGTGGGTAGGGCTATGGGAAGAAATGAGAATTAAGTTGTGTCTTATACTGGTACAAATCCCCATTATGGAGTGCAATCATGATGTGTATATTTAATGTACCAATAAAGATAAAAAACAAAAAAAAAAAAACCAAAGTAACTACTTCAATAAGTGTCAGCTGCTGTTCTTTCTCTTCCCTCTGTGCTATTTCTTCCTTTGGCCTCTGCTTTATGGCTCCATGAAGCAATTTTTCTTTACTTCATATTTAGGTTGAAAAATATTTTCTTTCCTGGCTAATTATAATAGAAGACTCATTCTTGTATCTACCCCTAATTCTCCTTCTCCATGCACACCTTTTGCTTATTGCTCTTATTCTGTCCTTAGAGGTGTTTGAAAGCAGTTATATTTTTCACATTATGTGAAAGCCTATTGTTTGTCTCCTGTGAGAGGTTTCTTTTACAAACTAACATTTCATTTCATCTCATTCCTTCAAGAAATATTTCTGCACTTGTTTTCTTTCTTGCCCAGCCAGGAAGATACATTGCTATCTGCAGTACTGATCATGTTTGAGGAATACACAATGCCTACATGCACATACTTTTCAGTACAAGTCAAAAGACCATCAATGTATTTTTGATTGAAAGAAATTCAAATGTGTTTTTGATTTAAAGAAGTGTAAGTTTCTTAGATCAGCATGTTGTCATTCCTGACATGCTTTCAAGAAGTAAAAATCAACTCTGGTTTGCTCTTTCTATCTAGAGGTTTCACATCTACTGATCAAAAATGTTTAAAAATTATTTGCATTTACTAGTTTTAGTCACATCCCCCCAATAATACAGTATAACTACTTTTGCAGCCCATAATTTGCATTTTATTCAGTATCTAGAGATAATTTAAGGTATATGAGAGGATGTGCACAGCTTATATACCAATAACTCACCTAACCCTTCATTTTAGGGACTGAAGAACTGTGAACTTTCATATGAAAGGTGATTCTGGAACCAAGTCCTCATGCACTCCAGGTGATGACTGTGAATTAGGTATTTTCCTACAGTGGCAGGAAGATTTTAGAAGGCGTGGAGTTGTGCCTTGCTGTCACTACCCATGAAGGAGCTGATGTACTTTCAGTTGGTAAAATTTGCTGGACAAGAGATCAGAGGCAAAGTTAGGGCAGAGAAGAGCTGTACCAGGGTGCCAAGCTGGAGAGGAGGATGTGGGCCATGAGGGCATCACCAATAAAGCTGTACAAGGAAGACAGATACTATTTTTCCATATCCATCAAAAACTAGTCTTAGTACACACAGCTACAGTGTAAAATGATTGTAATTAATTAATTTATTTAGTGAACACTTTCCCAAACCATGATTTAAACATTTGGAGTTTGTTTGGCAAATTGAAAATACTCTAAAAACACTTTCACCTCTTCATATTTACTCTGTCTGAAGAGTTCTGATACTTTTCAGTTTCTTCACCATTACAGTTTCTTATAAGAGCCCTTGGATGTTGAGGAGGTCTTTATGTGTGACTCTGGAGAGTATGTTGATTTTTCTGAGAAACAGGACATTACTGATGTTCTGTGAAGGAAGCAAACCAGCATAGGAAACAATATTCATTGTAAGTTTATAACATCACCCCTAGCTGAAGTGGATGACTCTATCACTGTCTTCTGCTGTACAAAGCCAATCCATCTGGCAAATACCAAGCTGCTTTCTTTTTGAACATGGCAGTAAGATATTATTTTTATTCTAATCAGGTCTAACATACTGAGAATCTGTGTGACTTACCACAGGCAGTTCAAAAACTATTCAACATTTCTTTTATTGACTCACCAACTTTAGCTAACTTTTAGCAAAGTTAGTTGACTTATAAACCATTAGAAAATCAAACAGTAAGGTCAGGGATTTAGCTCAATGGTTTTGGTACCTGCTTTGCAAGCTCAAGGCCCAGGGTTTGATTCCCACTAACCACATACAACAGTGCCAAGTGCGGTGACTCAGTACCACTCAGTGCCAGCTGTGGTAGCTCACTCCAGAACTCAGGAGGCAGAAAAAGGAGGATTGCTGTGAGTTACAGGATCTCTTGGGCTACATAGTGAACTAAGGCAACATTACCTGTATATGATTGATAAGTATGTAAGCCATCTGACATTTAGTTATGGTCCTCTTGGACTATATTGAGCTTGATTTTCTAATAATATTTGTACTTGTAGATTGAGAAAAAAGAGAACAGAACAGAGAAGTGCAGGACAGAAAGCATTAACAATTATCTTTGGTCACATAATTCCACTTAGGAAGATATAAATGCTTTCAACAATCTACAGCAATTTAATATGAAAACAGCTTCTTATTATGTAAAAGCACAAAATGGTTTGTGTCATGGCAGAAATAAATTGTTGACATGTGGAATTGCTTCAAAATTTTATTTACATCATTTCCGAACTAAAGCTCACTTGAGCACACCAGAAGAGTGAATTTTTAGGTCTATTCAGTAGGAAATTCAATTTCATCTTGCTCAGGTTCATTTTCCACATAGCCACAAGAACGTCCATCTCCCCATGACCCCAACTTGCTCAAAATCTTCCAACTCCTTCTGAAGTTCAGAATGCAGCACAGGCTCAGGTCATAGACTACAAAATACTTACTTGTCTCACCTTGCCTACTTCTTTAATTAAAGTCTCTACCTGAAAGTGAAACCCAGGCTTGACTGGGTATGTCTCCTAGCACAAAGACAGAATAAGAGAGGCACAAGCACATCCACCTCAGTGTGTAGAAACTGGCCTAAAGCCATCTGGAGTTCAGCCCTGCCCACTTTGTCCTGACTCCTCCCTAGGCCAAAACCATTACACAATGGATCCACAGCCTCTCAGTGCAACTGCCCGCCTGTCTGCAAGCTTTAACCAATCCATGACCAACCCATTTAGTTACTGCCCCTGCCATTTGCTATATAAGTGTGTGTATCTTGCAATAACAACAGAAGTGTTTTCTGCCCAGAGGCTGCATTGTGATTTCCTTAGCTTCACCCCTGGTTTCTATGACCCAAAAGGACAACAGCATCTACCATACCTGCAGTTCACTCCCTTCTCTTGGAACCTCACACTCATCTATGATTTCTCTAGAAAGGAGAAGTTTATTTAGCTCACAGTTGGTAGAGGTTTGAGTCTACAGTCAGCTGACCCTAGGCTGGCTTGGCAGAAGGGATGTCAGAGGAGAGACAGCTCATGGCCTGGCAGTGGGAAGCAGAGATCCATCAAAGGAGGAAAAAGGAAGATACAGTGTTCCAGTCCATGTCCCCAGTGACGAACCTCTTCCCACCAGGGATTACCTTTCAAGTGTCACATTTAACTATAGAGTCATCTGTGGACTAAACCACTCAGCTGGTGCCAGCTGGCTAGGGACTGAATGTCTTAAAAATGTGAACCAAATTAAACCTCCCCATCTTTAAATGATGCTGTCTTAGTTAAGGGAAAGCTGACTAGCATACAAAATTGGTCCTAGAGAAGTAGGGTTGAGCTGTGAGTATCTATGCTTGACCATGTGGTTCAGAAGCCTCTGGAACAGTTCTGCTGGCAGAGTTTGAAAATATTTGAATAAGTGAGCTGGAGAAGCCTTAGAACAGTGACAGCACACAGATCAGTGCTTTCAGTGGTAACCTTTGGCTGTGGCACACAGCCAGAGGTGTGGCACGACTCCTTAGCATATTGTAGGCAAAGCCTGATGAGTGATTCTGGTCAGAGCTCAGTAAACCAGAATGGTTGTAGAAATGTGAACCATAAATGCTGGGCTCAGAAGATTTCATTTGGGAACAAGAACTTCATTGGCGATTAGACTAGAGGTTTTGTGTTTTACGTTATGGTAAAAAAAAAAAATCAACATTGTGCCCAGGCCCTGAGATTTTATAGGAGGCTGAGATTAAAAGATAATGGACTAATTGATCTGGCAAAGGAAAGTTTGAGGGAATCTAACATTCAGGCTGGGGGTTTAGCTCGGTGACACAGCGCCTACCTTGCAAGCACAAGGGCCAATTTCAGTCCTTGGTACTGCTAAAAAAAATATTCTGGGATTGTTGAGATATTGAAGAAGTAATTATTAAGCTTCAGTTATAGGAAAGAATTGTTTCATGATAGATAAAATTATGACCTTGAGTTTATTAGTAGGTTAAATATGATTTACAGAGATACATTGAATATTGGATTAACAAGGGGTGGGGTATGACAGTTAAAGTGGAAGGTCAACTTCATTGGCGTTGATACCTGCTTAGAAGTTGAGTAAAACTAACATGGTTTTACCTAGTTGGGTGATAGATATGTGATATTGGGATCTACATCTAGTCCCTGACCACTCCCGTCTAGTGCTGTTCCTTTGCTCTGCCAACTGTTTCTCCATGACAGCTCAGCTTTGAAGCTGGCTGACCATCATCTGAAACTGTAAGTCAGGTCAAGCCATTCCTCCCTTGGTTGTGGGTCTCAGGTATTGTGTCCCAGTGAAGAAGAAGCTGGCTAATGCAGCAAGTCACTTTGTAAATATATTTATTGTGAATTATGACTTGCAGTTTAATTGTATTAGAGTTTTCCCTTACTTGGAATAACAATTTTTAAATTGTGATGAGGGAATTTATCCATTTTTATTTGCTTTTCTGATGTTTAAATTTTACTTTATTGGTATATGATTAGTATACAGTGTTTGCGTTCCTTGTAAAAAATTGGTTTGTGTACATAACACGCCTTGATTCCTTTCTTCACCCCCTTTTCTTTTCTTCCTTTCTCCCCCCTCTCGTCCCTGATCCACTTCCTTTTGTTGTATGTGTGTGCATTTCATAATATTTGCATTCTTTGTGTGGAATTGGTAGGTATGCATAACACATGTGAGAGTATCCATGTCTTTATGATTGTGTTTTATTTCATGTTTCATAATTTTAAGTTTAGGAGTATGATGATTTTCTAGGTATTTTTGTTTTAGTTTGTATGCATAGCAATGATCCTCTTTGAATTATTTTTGTGTATTATGAAAAATAATGAATTTTACATGTTGAAACAACTAATACCTGCGTGGTCTTGAGTTCCAGTCCTGGTCTGAAAATTTTTCTGGTGTGTCATTCTAACTAGTGTGTGTCAACTAACTAGTACTGGCGTCTACCTCTCATCGCCTGTACATCTACTTCCACTTACCACTCTGGGAACAGAATTTTAGATATGATTTCATAATCAGGCCCTCTTCCCACTTACATATTTTCTGGAATGATTTCTCATTTCCAAACAGGGGCAAATCCTAGATTCCCTCATGCATGCTCTCTCTCTGTTCACTCCCAATAGGCCCTGCTTCTGCATGTTGCATATATTTGCTGTATTTTGCAACACTTAAGTGACACCAAACCACTATCTTCTTTTTTGCCTAAACTAAATATCCTCAAAGCACCTCCACATAGTTTCCAATCACAAATTGGACATTACTCATTCTGTGCCATATAGTCAATTTAGCCATACAATCATTAGACATGTCCAGAATTTCCCAAAAGTTTTTTTTAAAAGAGCAATGATCAGTTACTCTTGAAAGCCAGGCCTCACATTACACATATATGGGTGTGTTTTCTGAGGGCTGGTACATTTTTCCATCCACCCATTTTTTTTAAAAATTGAAATCTTTATTGATACATTACATAAATGCATCATGATTGCACTCCATAATGGGGATTTGTACCAGTATAAGATACAACTTAATTCTCATTTTTCCCCATAGCTCTACCCACCCTAACACCCCCCTATATACATAAAATTTCTTTTCTTCTTTTTTTGTTATAATCTCATTATTTTTCCACCTTCACCCTATTTCGCTTTGAGTATTTTCTATTTCACATTATATAACATACAATTCTAGGACTCATTTACATCTTTATTTTCTCATACCAGAGAAAAGATGCAATATTAAAGAGTTAAAAGACTCACCCACCCATTCTTTGCTAGCTGCTTTCTGGCTGCCAAGAGCTCAGCAGCTTTCTGCCCTTCCCTACTTCATCAAGCCATTGCTTCCTTGGAGCCAGCCAGTCATGGGCTGATCACTATAAAACCAAGATCTAAAGTAAATATTTTTCTTTTAAATTGTAGGTCTTAGGTATTTAACTCAGCGACAGAAAAGTAACTAACACACCTTCTATGATAGTGAAGTTTGAGTGTCAGCTTGACCAGTTATTCACTATTCAGATACTTGACTAAACATTATTCGTAAGTGTATATGCGAATATTTCTGGATGAGGTTAGTCTTTGAATACATAGACTATAAAAAACAAATAGGTTCCCTGCTATGAAGGGACATCATGCAGTGGCTGAGAGCCTGATTACAACAGAAATATAAAAGAAGGAACAGCTTGTCTCAGTCCCTTCTCCCTGACATTTTGGGTTGGAATGTTAGGCCTTTTATTTTGGACGTGGACTCACACATCAGTGCCCTTTGGTTCACAAGCCTTCTAACTATGTCATTATTTTCCTAGGTCTCCAGTTTGCAAACAGCAGATTGGTGAACTTCTCAGCCTCCATAATAGCATATGTGACATCTGTTCTGTTCATCTGGACAAGCCTGATTAATACTTCTCCTTAAATATATTAATAGTTCTTGTGTAATATTTATTAAACTAAATGATCAAGTTAAAAGCAAAATCAGCGCATGAATATGAACAAACAATTGCAAACACATTCATGTATGCACTACTGTAAAAGAATAACACTTCTGGTGCCTCTCTCTGCCCAAGAGGAGTGGAAAATTTGTAAAAAGAAATAGGAATCTTCAAAAAATCTGAGTTTTATAAAGATATTTTCTAAGCTTCAACATGTACAGAATCTGATTTCAATAAACATAATATTATGAAGAAGAATAAAGCTTGTGATATGAATCACGTTTTCCAGTCGAAGTAAATATGCAGTTGTTCACAGGCTTGTTTTTGTTTTGTTTTGTTTTGTTTTTTGCTTTGAGTAGAATCTATTTCCTTTCAGACAGCAGTTTTATGAGCTTATAGTGAGACAGTTTGGGCAACTGAAAATTTTAAGGGCAGCTCAGTCTTTCAGTACTTGACCAAGGCAGACAGTCTGTGAGTATGTTCTCAAAGGGCAGTACACTCATTGCCTACATTATCCCAAATCAAGCTGGCAGAGGTTATAAAAAATATATTTTGCAAGAAAGTTTTTGAGTCATAAAACTGTACAGATTACTTAGGTATCTTTTTGTCTGCCTAAGGAAAGAACATCATTTTCTGCTGCAAAACAGATTGTCCTTTTTATATCTGACTTGTGTGCTTTTGTTTATTGTTTGCTGATCTACTGTTTGAATTGTTCATGAATTTACACATGAGAAAACTTAAAATACGTATATAGAAGGAAATAATCCAACCCTCCATCTACCCTGCTTGCCAGCCGCAGTAAAGTTAAGTAGGGAAGTACCCTTATTTCTTTATTGTCTCTCCTTCCAGAGGATCTCTATGCATATGCAAGTGAGTATGATTTTTTATTCTAGGGCTCAAATCCTTCAAAGAAAAAGAGGCTAGACTTCAGAGCACTACCAGTGTCTGTTACCCAGACCTCTCTTGATTTTCTCAGGTAATGTTCCCTGTCTTGGAAACTTCTTCATTCAAACAAAACTATATTATAACTGGCCAAAGGTGTGATCTTCTTTACATTGTCTCATAGCACTATATTTTGGAAATATTTTCATTTCAGTACTATAATCTCAATTTATCTTTTAAGTCTGCATAATGTATTTTTTGAGACAGGGTCTCACTTTTATAGTTCAGACTGGCCCAGAGCTCAGCCTTGACCTCACAGCAAGCCTCCTGCCCCTGCCTCTCAAGTGCTAGGATTATAGGTGTGAGCCACCATGCCTGGCACTGTGGTATGTGGCACTGATTGTTGGTGGGTGGGAGTCTCCACACTGACATTGTTATATGTGGTTACCAGGGATAGAACCTGGGCCCTTGCACTTGCAAGGTAGGCACCAGAGCCACTAAGCTAAATCTCTGGCCCAAGTCTGCATAATTTTGTAGATACACTTCTATATATTTAAATATTAGTTATGATAAACATTTTTGTAATCTATTGCTATAACAAGTGGTGCTACAATGAATAATCTTTAGTTTATTGTCACATCCTGTTCCCAAGGGCTACTCATCTGGAAGTGAACCACGGGCGGGAGTCATCACGTGGAGATGAAATGGTGGAGAAGCCTTTATTGCCAGCACTCTCAGCACTTATATACAGCCCCACTTCCTTGTTCTCAACCGCCCCAAACCAGCCTTATAGGGGGCAGTGTCTGTCTCTATTTTCCCTTAATCGTTGTGGCCCTAGGGGCCCGCTGTGTACGTGCTGTCTTGCACTTCCTTTATGGAGCCAGCATTGTTTAGCCCCAGGGGACCCCACAGTTTATATTTTTAGAAGTAAGATTGCTAAGAAAAAGAGAAAATACATTTGTAACATCACAGATATTGCTACAGTGGCATAAAACATGACTGTGCCCACCAGTACCCCTCAGTCTGTGACAGCTTCTTCCCTACCGTGATCCTGGAAGAGATTAGTTTTCACTCCTTAAACTGCTAAAAGTCTAGAGTTTTGACATCTCAAAAGAGTTTTAATTTTCATTTAATTTTTATTAGTTGACTTTGAGTTTTATGTGTTAGGAAATTTTTGTCATTTCCTTTTCAAAGAACTGTATCTGTTGATTTATTTCTATTGAGTTTTTTTTCCTCATGAGAAATATTTTTTATGTTTTAAAGCAGTTTACCTTTCACATGACCAGTCATAAATATTTTCTAAGTATATTATCTTGTTTTGGCTCTTCTCATTTTAATGCATATTTTACAGAAAAGTTATTATGCAATTAAACTTATCTAGCTGTCCTATGTCTTACACATGTGGTATCGGAAGAAAGTAATGTTTAAGGTTATAAAAGACTGTTCTCATTTTTTCATTGCTGTAACTACATAGAGTACATTTGACACTTAGTCTCATGAATACTGGAGCATAGCTCTGACTAGTTGAGTAAAAGAAATCAGCCAGTAAAGAGTGAGTTCCCTAGGTAATCAGAGTGGTGACTCAAGTTTAATGTTATAGAAAAATTTTGACCAACTTTGCAAATTACATACCCTCAAGCCTTGGTACATAAGGGCCAGTAGAGCTGGAACATTTACCCATCAGTTCCCACCAGACATTGGATGAAGATCAAGGAGTGGATGATTCACTCACATTTCTGGTGAAGAAGCTGCGCTGACCTCCCTCTCTGGCTTCTGAATCATAGAGCTCAGCTCAGTCAGAAAGCCGAAGTCTACAGGGCACCCTTCAATGGCAAAGTTCCAAATGAGGCAAGCCAGCCAACAGGTCTGCTGCATTCTGGCCATGAAGAGAAATGGAAGCAACCACAAACACCTGCTAAATAAGGATTTTATGCTTTAAAAAGTTCAGTCTATAACCTCATTTTCCTCCATAAAGTGATAGCATATAGGAAGGACTTATTGCTTTCTGTCCTCTTAGTGCTTCCTTGCTAACCCATATTACCCACTTGATCTAGAGCAGAGAGCCAGCCTATACTCAAATTTCCTTTTAGCCCAGGATCTTTCCAATTTCTATTTCCACACATTTTTAATGAAATTATAGGTGGCTTTTAAAAACTTAGCTTTATTCCATAGACAGTGAAATTCATTCTACTCTCTCCTCCCCTCCCCTTCTCCTACTCTCTTAATTCTGAAACCCTTGATCCTACAGTTCTGTTTGAAGAGCTGGCCAATTGTGCGCACTTCAATGAGAACTCCCGAGGTCTTTCAGTACTGACTGTTCTGCTAGAGGGCTGGCTTCATGGGGAGACCGTACAGCTGCTGGAGTACTAAGAATAAAAGGCCCAGGTATACAGGTATAAAACCTTTGCTACAAATGTGGGGAAATTCTTCATTTTATCTTTGAATTTATGTTATCAAAATGAAGCCCAACGGAACAAGTAACAGATGCCAGTTTCCTGAAGCCTCCATTCACTGACTCCTGCCTCCAGTGAAAACTTTGCACCATGGTCTCTTACCAGTGGCTCAGCTCTCCCGGGACTGCTCTCCGTCATCCCTCCCGAGTTAGGGTGTGCGATGCGCTTTGTGTACTATGTCACCTAACTGGGTCCTGGTATCTATGAGTTATGACTTTAGTCCTTTTTGCATGCATTGGAGAAACCACAATAACAGCAGGAAAAAAAAAAACCTGACAAGTAGAGAGAGAGAGGCAGACAGACAGACGTATGGACCCAGAGATAGACGGAGCCACAGAGACTCCAGAAGAAAGGCATACCCATCTTCGTTACATCTTTGAATAAGAAAAATCACATTTTTATTTTGCACTGTATCTCATAAAGTATCCCTCTAGCCTGAGTCGGCCATCTCGTGATCACAGAAGGTGTTTTCTTGTCAGGTGTTTGATACTCCAGCCCTAAATTGCCACCTACAGAGAATATTTCCTGGGCACAGGAGATAAGAACTGAGGCACAGTTCTGTCTCACATTGTTCCACAGCATCCTAAGCACAGGACTAGCTGGCTTCTTCCTACACGTCTCCTTTGTCCCTCAGATACTTTCAGTTTTTTTGTGTTCTCCGTTGTATTCTTTCATAGCTTTTACTGGAAGGCTATTTTTGTTGTTGCTGTTGTTGTTAATGAAACGCTCAAAAACCAGAGAACTAAATAGCAGAATAAGAGCAAGTGAAAACAGCAGCTCGTTGCTAGGGTTGTGTTTGGCATGTTAGTTATTGTTTGTCAGTGCTTACAGAGGCTTTGTCCAGAAGAGCCAGAGAATCTTTATCTAGAATGCCTGCATAAAGTATCTCGGGTAGAAAATTTAATTGCTAATCAGTATATTCCACTAGGAACACTGGCTTTATGTATGGAGATTTTGATTAAAGCCCTTCTCTTTTCCAGGCACATTCTGGTGTGACAATATCTTCATACTTCCTGTGAAATATGATAAATCATTGGTTTCCTAGTCCCTTGTGCCACTTTGAGTTGTTGAACATCTATATGCATACCTATGCAAAATGTTAATGTATTTTCAAACCCAAAGCATTTATCTTTGCCTTGGAAAAATATTCCCTTTTTACAGTGTTTCTGACACTTTTTTAAAATTCCAATTATAAAGACATCCATTAGCATATTATAGATCTATAGTCTCACTATATAATAATTTTGGGAAATGGCTAATGAATTCCTACAGTGTGAACCTGGTCAAGCAAAGATTGGTAGGGTACTTTTTCTGCTTTATTTTCAATCTGATTCCAAAATAATATGAATTTATTTCTTCATGGCTGAATGGGCCAATATATTTTTCTATTATAAATTAAAAAGAAACTTGGTTTGTTCAGCTGAGTGGATGTACTCATGGCCCAAATTTCATTTGATATCATCTTTATCTGCAGCTTCAGATGGGTCAGCTGTGTGAAATTAAGCTACGTTTTCTCCTCACATAATTGCTAAAGGAATATAGTACATTAGTATCTAGGAAGCTCTCATAATATGTACATTTTAGTGCATTAATATCTGTGCATTTTATCTGCAGAAGAAGCCAGGTGACCAGAGAACTAAGCTGAGTGCCTGAATTTCACAGTATTGTTTTGTTTTCTTAGGTCAATCTCCTCTTTCTTTCAGTATTTTCCTGTGCCATAGAACTGACAGATACACCGAATAGTAGTCATCTCAGAACAGATCTATAGTTTGAACCATTTTAGCGATTTAAAATGTGGAAAAAAAGTAAAATTTGATCACTCATTAATATTAGCTGTAATTTACACCTCACTTAATGTAGTAAAAGTAGAAGACAAAAGATTGAAAACAGACTCATCTACCAATGAGCATCAATTACTCTATAATTTATGATACTGAATAGTAAAATAATAGTTACACAATTGTTCTAGAAAGAATTTCCAGGGCCGGGGATTTAACTCAGTGGTTCTGGCTCTTGTCTTGCAAGCTCAAGGACCCGGGTTCGATTCCCCAGTAACCACATACAATACTGGGCGTGAAGACTCACACCTAGCAACAATCAGTACCACATACCACAGTGCCAGGCATGGTGGCTCATGCCTGTAATCCCAGCACTCGGGAGGCAGAGGCAGGAGGATTGCTGTGATGTGAATTGGAGGCTGAGCTCAGGGCCAGCCTGAACTACAAAGTGAGACCCTGTCTCAAAAAACAAACAAACAAAAAAACAACAAAAAGAATTCCAAGAATATATTGAATGAAAACATGGTTGTATATCCTTATTGATGTTTAAGCATTTATAGTTATTTCTGAATACTACTAGTCTTTGCTTAACTGAATTTTAAGTTGCAATTTCTTTTATCTTTATTTGTATTTGTTCATCTTTGCATTTCCTAGTAACTGGTAAATGGTTTAGAATATGTATAACATAGTTGACAAAGTACTTTCTAATTAACAAACTTATTCTCACATAGTCATATGAATAAATTACTGTAATATTGTGCTTTTATTATTTTAAAGATAAGGAAAGTAGGCACCACACTATCTTGGTTATTTGTTTAAATCACATAGACAAATAAAAGTGAAGACAGAGACTTGACAGACTAGGTCTTCCAACTTCCCAACAGGAACTTTCCTACTGCCTTTCAGTAGGAAAGCATAGTTCTATATGCTTGACAAAGTAAGGGAGGCTTGAAGGTTTGGATACCATAATTACTTTCTACTTTTGGATTAAAAATGAGTTAAGAAAATTAATCCTTCATACTATGCATGTTCAAAATTTTAGAGCTTTTTAATTTTTGCTTTCCCTTCACTTTCTGTCTTATTCCATTCTACGCTACAATGACAGAAGCCATGCACTAGAACACTTACAGTGAACATAAATTCACTTCTCATAGTTCTGAAGACTGTTGAGCTCAAGATCAATGGGTTGACCTGTGGTAGAGTCTTCTTACTCTGCTGTCTCACAGCAGAGGTCAAGAGGATCAGAGTGAACAAGAGAGAAATGAAAGGGGGTTGAAGAAGGGGCCAAGCTCCCCTTTTTATATGGCTCACAGCTGGCCAACAAACCTGTTACTAGAGTAACAATTCACTTGTGAGAGTGGTATTCCCACCACCCAAACACCTGCCGTTGGGCCCCATCTCCCAACTTAGCCATGTCCAGGATCTAGTTCTCAGATTATGCCTGAAGAATTCCCATTCTGACACTACCTGAATCTTCAATTCAGGGGTCTTAAGAGCAGACCTGCTCTCTTGTATACTCTAGACATTGCTATAGTGGACATTATCTTTTTGTAACTCTATCCCCATGTCAAATGTTACCCAGAAGCCAAAGGCTTGGATGTATCCTTTGATGTCTAGATGGACACCACCACAGCCCCAGGTTCATGCACTCTGTCTGCACATTGCCACTGCACACGTACTCTCTGGAGCAACAACCCAAACTGTGCCTGAGTCTACTTAAATTGTGGTGTAGCTGAGGAGCAGTGCACCAGAATCCAGGAGATGGACATGTAAAATAGAGGATAGCAAGTGCTGTGGTTCCAAGGGCAAAGTGATTTCCTTGCTTGGTGCTTTCTCAAAGACCTCTGAAATACCTCCCTCAGAGATCAAAGGTCAGTTGTCTGTATCTTTATATACTTTTTTATTCTTTACATGGCCAGGAGAGATATTTTCCAAATTTTTATTGTCGTTCTTTTTTTCTTTTATACATTCCATCTTTAAATCATTCTTTTTTAAAAAAAAATCAAATCTTTGGTACATTATAAATACAAATCATCACTGCATTCAGCACTGAGAATTTGTACTAGTACAGAATTTGTATACAACTTAATTCTCATTTTTTCCCATTCCCTTATCCACCCTACAGTCCCCACCCCCTATATACATAAGCTTTCTTTCCTTTTTTAAATTACCACCATATTATTTTTCCCCTCATTACTTACCTTTATACCCTATTTACTTTTAAATATTTTCTATTTCACAATCTCTACTATACATACTAGAACTCATTTACATCTTCATTTTCTCATACCAGAGAAAAGATACATATTTACATATCTGTGACCTATTTATTTCACTTATGAGGATATCCCGAAGGTACATCCATTTGAATATAAATGACTGAATCTTATCATTTTTATGGTATAGTAATATTCCATTCTATATAAGAACCACATCTTCTTTCTCCAGTCTCCAGTTGATGAACATATTTGTTGTTTCCAAGATTTAGCTATCACAAACTGAACTGCTATAAACATGAGTGCACATATGTCACTGTGAAATGAATCTTTTAATTCTTTTGTGATTATACCTAGCAGAGGAATAGCAGGGTCAAACGACACCTCTAATTATAGCTTTTTGAGGAACCTCCAAACTAATCTCTGCAAGGGTTGTATGGGTCTACACTCCCACCAACAGTGGAAAAGAGTTCCTTTTTCTCTGCAGCCTCATCAACATTTGTTGCTGGCTAACTGTAAGATAGCAGCCATTTATTCTCTGGTTGTATGATGTATAGTTAAAAGAATCCAAGTAGCTTCTTTAATATTTTGTTCCAAAATTTCTTCTGGCAGATAATATTTCATTGTTACTAATGTCTACCTTATTTAAAGCCCTTACCATGGGCAATTTCCTATCAAATTCTTGGATAACAAGGGTGAACTTTATTACAGTTTTCAATACTTTCTAAGTCATTTTTCATCTGAGATCTCATCAGAACTGCTGTCACTGACACATTTCTTCAAATATTAATTGTAAACACTTATGTAAACTCTAAGAAGTCTCAGAGTTTCCCTAAAGCTCTTCCTTTCTGAACCTTCATCAGAATTTCCCATAGCATTTCAGTTTGGGCAGTGTAGGTCTCTTCTAGTCTCCTATCCCCAATTTTCCTAGCCTCTACTCATTACCAAGTTTCAAAACTGTTTCACATTTTAGAATATTTGTTCAATTGATTGGCACCGATTTTCTGGCTTGTTTGTTGTCATAATAGAATAGTACATACTGGGTAATTTATAATGACCAAAAATTTATATCTCATTTCTGGAATCTGAGAAATGTAAATTAGACAACCAGAGAACAAGTGAAGATTTTTTCTTGTTTTTGCATTATTCCTTGGCAAAGGATGAGGGGATAAAAAGGAAAATGAGAACAAGGTAAGAGAGAAAGCAAGAGAAAAACTCTTCCTTGTGCAAAGCACCTTGTCTTCATTTACTTATGCTATTCATAAAAAGGAGCCTCCATGACCTGAGTACTTCCTGTTAGACTTGACCTCCTAACAGTACTGCATTGTGGATTAAATTTCAAATACATGAAATTTGAGAAATACTTTCCAGTCATAGCTTTTCCATAACCTATTAGTAACCAAAATAAATTTATTTTACTTTTATATATTTTTACAATTATGTTCTTCCTACCATAATCATTCATCAGTCCTAATGCAGATCCTCCTCATGCTTCTCTAAGTAAGAACAATAGCATGCCTAATGATATCTCTCAATTTAGCATCTCACCCATGCTTATTTTTCATCTAGGGCATTTGGGCAAATATTAAGTGTAATACTTCTTGCAGAACATAATGAGAGACTCTCCTGACCCTTTACAAATATTTCACTGCTGTTATTGTTTGGATCTCAAGCATTCCCAAAACCCCATGAGGCTTGGCGCCCAGCACATTGCTATTGGGAGGAGGAGAAATGGCCACTGGCAATGGGAAGACTTTATGTTACTGCAGACGTGCTCTCTGAAAGTATCATCATGATCCCCTGAAAACTTCCTCTTACTGCCTTTGTTTCCTAGCAGTGAAATTTTTTTTCAACTCACAGTCCTACCTGCTCCAACCCTGATTTACTTTTTGCCTTGCACCGGTCCAGAAACAGTGAGGCCAATGAGTCACAGAGTGAAATGTTCAAAACTATAAATATTATTCTCTTTAAAAATTGACTGTTACAAGGTGAGATGTATCATATACATGTGCAAATTCCCCTGTTGAGTGATGCATTATGTATGGCTAAAATGTATATAAATGCCTATAAATGTTTGGTATTAAAATTTTTTTAAATTAATTGTCTCCACTTTTAAAATTAATGGTTCAGTATAGTAATGGAAAGTGGACTAATACAACTTCTTAGCAAGCAACATGAACAGTAACATTATTTTAACCTGATCCAGTAAGCATGATAACAGAAATCCAGGTAGCATACTGTACAAATGGAGAGAGCACCCATTGTTACCAAGTTTTCTTTCTAGAGAACACATTGTATCTTAAAAATCCTTCAGTAATAAGTATCAGTTTACAAAAGAGATTGTAAGCACAAATCCTTATAGATTGCCACAGTTAAACACACAAGAGAAGAGGACATACAATACAGTGGAGTGGTAGGTAGTTTGGAGACCATGGTGCATGGCAGAGTGGCCGTCCAGACTCAAAAGTCAGCCACTACTCAGCTGTAGTGAAGAGAAACTCAATGTGCACAAATCACTTGTTTATTTTTAGTTGCACTATGTATTTTTTCCAAAAGAAGCTAAAAATGTAGAATTTTAGGTTGACCTCTTGATTTTGAAAATGTTTTAATTTTTGTAATTGAAATTGTAAATAATAGTGATATCTATCACACAAAAACATTGCAAAGGGAAATAAAACCCATCTGTGTGCCTCCTCCAGTTTGTTGCTTTTGACCTGTAAAATGGAGTTAAAAAGTTTTCCCAAGACAAACAGCACTGCACAATCTAAACCCAATCTACTTCTTTTCTTTAAAATTCAAGGTCACCTCACACCAAGCACTGGTTTTTTTTTTTTTTTTTTTTTTTTTTTTTTTTTTTTTTTTTTTTTTTTTTTTTTTTTTTTTTTTTTTTTTTTTTTTTTTTTTTTTTTTTTTGTTATATACTTTTCATTCTTTTGCCAAATAGTTTGTGTCTTTTGCCTGTAATGGCCTTTTAAAATTCCTTATTAATTCAATACAATTTCATTTCACATTTAGGTCCCAACTTACATGTCAATAAAATCTCTGCACACACAAAACAAAGCTAACTTTGCTTTTTTTTCTCTTAGAGCATTCTATTGTCACGATTATTACAATGTGT
>PVIR01031558.1:0-19334 GCA_004026965.1 Petromus typicus
ACACTCTCTAGCTGTTGCCTGCCCTGTGGATGGAGGCCCCTCAGAGAAAAATTCTGGACTACTTTTACAATTTACAGCATTTTGGGCCCTGCTGCCCTTTCTGATTATATCTCCCAGCTAGCTCCCTGTGTATTTACTTCGTTTATGGGGAGCTAGATTCTCCTCTCCATGAGCTGTGAGCCTCTAGCCAGACAGAGAGAGAGTCTGCATTGTTCCATTCATTTCCATGTATGATGGATCATTTTGCAGATGAGATTTTCAGGGTGGTATCGCTGTAAATTGTGGATCATCTTTCAAACTTCTCCCTATTTCCTAATTTTTTCTATCCTTCCCAATTCCTGGAAATCTGCTTTTCTTTTTTTATTCACTAAGTTGTTAGTTTCCAGTCTCTGGGTCCTGGATCTTTGAGAGGCTGAATTTTGCTACTGATGACCACTTTGCCGCTTTCTTTCTCCTCTGATTGAATTTCCTGAGCATCGTTAGCCCTGCATAAATCTCCCTGTGGCCTTCCTTCAGTCTCACTTAGGGGTATCACCAGGAAATAAATCCTTTTACCATTTATTTGTTTTTTCCCATATGTATCTATGTAGCAGTGTATGTGTATATGTATATAAATATACTGATCAGTTAGGATAATAAATAAAAGTGTCTGGGTGAACAATAGATTAGATGAAAACCAAAAGAAAAATGACCAAGAAATTGCCATATTCTTAATGTTCTCTTTTACTTCCTAAACACATATTAATAATATAGACACTGCAAGATCACTATTCAAAACTACTTTTCCTTTTAGCAAAAAGGAAACTTAGTAAAAGGCATTAGTAATCTTAACTAAGTCTGTGGATTCCAGAGTCATTTCTGCATCACTAGGTCGTTCCTTCAAATAAAAGTCATAAGATGTTTATCAATATTTTAAATAATTAAATGTAATAAACAGATGTGGAGATCTGTTGAAACCTGCATGATAAAAACTTCGGTCAGTTTATGGAAACAAGTTTATCTTGCGTTTCATTTAAAATAAGGTCATGATTTAGCACTTAATGAACATTTTCTGAGCCATTACTATGTATGTAGGTAGCATAACAAGGTTTCAGTGCTTGGAAATGAACCATTCACCACCCACTGCAAGGTAGAGAGGAAAAGGAATAACAGGGCAGGTCTTGGGAGAATGAATGGAGAATGTGGTGCAAAGCTAGACTTTGAAGGCAAACTTGTGTTAGTGGAGTCTACTTTGAGTAATGGTACTAGAATTTAATTATTCCAGTGGTTTTATCATTCGGCCGACATTTGCTGCCCTTAGACTTTTAACCACCTAGCTTCTTTCCACATAAGAAAATACCTCACTAACACAAAGAGTTGGAGTTTTCTTTCCTGTTACTTTGCTTGTATTTGATGTATTAAAACCTAGACATTTTAGGTAAACCACACCCTCACTACTTTTTACAAACCATGTATATCCATATTTATACTGAGTATCATCTGGAAAAAGAAAATATAAATGCAGTATTATTAATATTCAAAGTTTTAAGGCAAATGTATCTTTAAGTATTTTCTTAAAGTGTATATTGTTCACACTGACAGGTAAATAACTTTAGGAGTTCTATGATGTATTTCCTAAATTAAAAAGCAATTTTTAGTAGAATATATTTTATGTAATTAGTCCACTAACTCCAAAATCAGGAAATTAGCAAGAAAACTATTTTATTTCTGTCATTTGTGGATTAAAAAATAATCCAACAGAGGAAGGATTATTTTATGTTTCTTATAGTCCATCATTTCAAAGTAATCATCATTTTGTAAATTAATAAACATTAATACTGGTTATGTTACAGTAGTTTCTCTTTAAATTAGGCTCTATGAATCAAAGAAAAATATTTGCCCATTATTTACCCTTATACTTCTGTCAAACATACATGCTGTCAGGACAAATTAGTTATCGTTTATATTTTTCTCTGTTGTTCTCATTGGTTAGAACTAGATTTGCCTTTAAGCTGTATGTATGTTATTGACATTTTCTTCAAAGACTGAAGCTAGAACCAGATGATAAAAATGAGTTGTGCTGTCCAGCAGATGCACTTCGTTTTCAGCTGTTTGTAGATTATTTTTTTTTCTGGGCTGTAAAAAAATAAAGCCTAAAGCATCATATTAACTGTGCTGTTTATATGGGTGCTAATACACTTTGAATAAAACCCTCAATTACTAAGCATTTTTGAGTCCTGACAAGACAGCCCCATGACGTTAATGGTATCTTTATAACCTTTTTAACTTCATGTTTCTCTGACAGAGCTCTACAATAACAGCAATGGGTTTGCCCTTGGCAAACAAAAACTCATTTTGAGAGGATAATAGGTATTTACTATTTAGATAGCTGGCAATAAAATTTCTCTGAATGAGATTTTCCTGAGAAACTATAAACTGATTAAATTACCTTCTTTTAATGGACTGGAAGAGCGCGTAATAATAGTTTGTTGGAGCTTTGCACCCAGTGCCTTCCTCCTTGTTTAGAGACACAGGAGCAGCCTGATTTTGCTGAATTATGGGGGTTGGTGGAAATTACTCTCCATTGTATACTTTCCTCTTGGATTTTTCTTTGACTTAAAGAAGTTTTTTGAATGGGTGGCTTTTGTCTTTTAAGGACAAAAAGGATGTGGTCATTAACCTATCCATCTTACGCTTGATTTTAATCAGAAGCTAAATTCAACAGTTTATGCCTCGTGGATTCTGTTTTTAGACAATCCACCCAAAAATAGAGATAAAGGTGGAGAATCACCATTTTTCTAGGTGATATCTTTCTCAACATTTAAAATGAACTAAAATCAAAAAATCATTTTTTTCATTGCTTAAAGAACGAAAACCTTTTTGCTAGAATTACTTGTATATGTTTTCAATTTCATGAACAGTTTAACAAAAGACTTGTTTAATGATCATTAAATTCAGCATAGCAATCTGTGCTTAAAAAAAAAGTGTAAGAAAGGAATTTCCCATTGGTTTGATAGGAAAGAAATACCTAAAATATATTTCATTATTGTAAGCCTTAATGAAAGAACTTCTCAAATTTCTATTTAATATGAATTTTGTCAATAAACTTTAACTAAGAAAAATAATTTACATTTCTGATTTAAAATGTGAAAGTATACAGTACATAAAAAGCATTTGGTAATTCTAACTGTAAACATTTTTCCTTAAAGACAAATCTGATATGGTCCTTGAAGGTGACAGCTTTCAGAGTACCTTTCAAGGCCACGAATTTTGCACAGAAGAACATCAAATTCAATATTTTTTATTGGCAGTCAGAATTTCATATTTGTCACTATAATAAAATCGTGATTGAAATGGGACCTTGAGTGTCCTGTCCTTATGTGAAGTACTTTGAATTTGAATATCACACAGATCTAACTTAGAGCACATTTATTTTCTCTTAAGCCTTTGGCACTGACACATTCTGAGCTGGCATTGTTTTTCATTTCAGCAAATCTGTGCTGTTGGCATCATAAGGTACAAGGGACACTAGTTATGATGGTCAAGAAATGAAGAGAGAAATATTTGTCTTCTCTCAATGACCTTCCAGGTCACTGCTACGAACTATAATGAAATACTTCATAATTTAGCTCTTGAGAGGGACTGTCAACCATTTTGTCCTTATACTCTTTTCTATTTTCTTGAGGTTTTAATGAACAAATGTCCATGAAATATTGTCAAATAAGTCTGTCTAGTGCATTTTAATTTTAAACTTGCCGGAGAAAAAAATTTAAATAGAAAATGGAGATGGCACTAAGTAAAAACCTATTCTGTCTTATGTACAGTTTTGTGTTAATTCTGGTAATTCTGAAGTTATTGGTGAAGCAGATTTGCTGAAGGATAGGGTGTAATGAATATACACTTGCCTTTTACTCATTTGTTGTTCAATAAGATATATAAGTTAATGCATTTTTCACTTTGTTGAATTTATTCTGACTCAAATCTGATGATAAATATCTGTCTTCAAAATATTGTTGTTTTCTGAGGTCAGTATTTTATTGGCCACTCAGCACAAGTTTTGTGTTACATTTTGTAATTGTTTTCTTGGAGTAAAAAAGCCATTAAAGGAAAAATACCACGATGATGATGATTATAATACTGTAAATGAGTAAACTTTAACAGAACAAGGAAAAATGTTAATGTTTTCTACATAGAATGTATCATTTTAAAACTTACTCTTGTTTAAAAAAAGAGTCCTATACATTTTTTGCATATAAAAATTAATTGCTGGGCCGGGGATATAGCTCAGTGGTTCCGGCGCCTGTCTTGCAAGCGCGAGGACCCGGGTTCAATCCCCGGTAACCACATAACAATACTGGGTATGGAGACTCACCCCAGCGGCAACCAGTACCACATACCAGTGCCGGGCGTAATCCCAGCACTCGGGAGGCAGAGCCAGGAGGATTGCTGTGATGTGAGTTTGAGGCTGAGCTCAGGGCCAGCCTGAACCACAAAAGCGAGACCCTGTCTCAAAAAACCTTAAAAAAAAAAAAAATCAATTGCTATGTGTGTCTGCCAGTTTTTGTGATAATACTGAGACGTTGAGAACTTCTATATCAGTTTTTCAGAGTTTCCATTTTTCATTGTGAATCAATGAAGTTATGTTTTCTCATTTAATAATGCATACAGATATGAAATTTGATTAAGTGTTGTGATACTATGATGAACTATGTGCACATACAGTTTTACATTGATCTTAATCTCCTCCCCATCCCAATAATATCATTGGTGCCTTGCTAATTCTGTTAATTTTTATGAACTGATAAATACATGAAATTCATATTCATTAGTACAGGATTTGAAGGCTAACAGAATGCAATTGCATAGTGTTATTCAAAATACAGAATTTTTTGTCTATGTAGCTTCTCTGTTAAACAGTTCTTACGCTGAATTTTTCTTTCTTTTAAAGAGATTTTCAATTTTAACATGAGGGAACTGGTGTCGTGGGTAAGGCTTTTACATGGAAACAAAGTAGCAGATTGAAGTGGTTTCAGGGCTTTAATCCCTTGGTAAATTAGCCAGCAGGCTCGCCTTTTCATAGATGTGCTAAACAACAGGTTGATACCATTTGGGCATTAGCAATGAGAACCACCTGAGGGAATAGAGAATGAATAAGGCGAAATGCAAAATGGGAAGAAGGCATGGCTATTACTAGCTTGTGCTAGATCAGACAGTTAAAGTAATACCCATAAGTGAGTCATTGTATCTGATGTTTAGATTTTGCCTCCTGTCTTAAGTTTACGTATTATCAAAATCTTCAAATTTACTTCAAGAATAATATTATTTTGTTATTAATAGAATTCTGAAATTTTACATAAAACTTAAGTGTCAAGTATATAAACATTTCATGTTATAAATTTATATTTTCCCTTTTTGAAGAGAAATTTACAGCTTTTAAATTTATTTTCAGATCTTTGCTCCTAATCAAATGAAAGTGGATTCTGCAATGGACATAGAATTAAAAAGATTTCAAGTATTTAAATTATCATGCCTATTTGAAAACAATGAAGTGTTGCTTGTAAGCTATTATAAAATTATTTTCTTAAACTATTTTCACATTTTTCTAAACTAATTCTCTAAGGAAAAATTTCTTTGCCATGTTACACTTTTTCATTATTGAATAGTATATTTAAGGAGAATAATGAGGGTTATTAAAGAATAGTGAGTCTTTATAGCATAATTTGCACCATTTAAAACCAAAGTTATTTTTTAGACTCTAATGGATGCAACTTTATGTAAGAAAAGAATTTATATAACCTAAAAAATATCAAGTTTTATAAGTTTTCACTTAGAATGTTATTTAAAATTCCTAAGGTAATTTGTACCTTTATTGATAAATCTTAGAATAATACAACATTAAATAAATTGATGAAGGACTAAAATCACTAAAATAACCTGCTACCCTATGAAGCCCCTCTCTCTAGGCTTTTAATTTTTCATTTAGAATGGGGGGATTTGGGGGATCAATATGAAGATCTGTTGATAATATTATATTTAATTAGAGTAATCAAAAACCATGCTCAGAGCATGACACCTGCCAGGGAGAGCTTCAAAAAGATAGTAAGCAGCATGCATTAGAATCCTCTCTTTTGCTTGTCCACGAGCACTAATCTAGCAGAAGTCCCAAATGGGGCAGCTAGTCAGCTATTTTATTGACTTTGATCTGGTTTGGGGGGCAGTTTATTTTCCCATAATGCCATTGATCAATGATTTCCTTTCAGCAGTGATGTAATTAAAGGGCTTTAGTCGGCTTCTGCTGTGTTGCCTTGAAATTTATTATTCTGGAGATTTAAAGAAGATCGATAGGGTGCAGTGGCCCGATGTTTAGACCTGCGTAGGAGGACCCTATTGAGAGTATAAGGCACGCAGGAAACAAGGCTTCAGGACACAAACAAGATGTTTACCTGGGACCTTGAGCTGACCTATTCATAACAGATCCTGTATAACCAGTAGCATTTTAGTACCTATTTTTATCATAGACTCAAAACCATTTTGTCCTCTTTGATATTGATTTTTACAGTTTGTTTTAAGGCAATTGAAATCAAATATTCCTGTTGTCAAAGAATTAAAATTTAAACATATTTTCCAGAAATGCAGATTCCACATGTCTTAATCATGAAATGGGAAACAAATACCGTTATTAATTTAATGTGGATGCCTTTAGGGATTCACTACATAAATTTGCTTTGTTTTACAACTAAACATATACAGTTTATTTTTGCTTGTTTAGAAGCATATATGCAATGGCCAATATTCCTAAGTGATTAAATGATTATATATGAGTAATAAATTTGCAGAGCTTACCATTAACTGGAAATTAAAAATTGCATTAGAACTTATAGTACTTTGTAGATTAATAAAATCAATTTGAAAGTTGGGGAATTTAGCTCAGTGGTTCCAGCATCTGCCTTACAAGCATTAAGGTCCAGGGTTTGATCCCTGCTGACCACATACATCAGTGCTGGGTGTGATGACTCTCGCCCAGCAGCAATCAGTACCACATGCCACAGTCACCACGCTTGGGAGGCAGAGGAAGGAGGATTGCTGAGTTTGAGGCTGAGTTCAGGACCAGCCTGAATTACACAATGAGATCCTATCTCAAAAAACTAAAAAACAAAAAAAATCAATTTGACATTTCTTTATAATATGTAAACTGTGTATCTTGCATTTCTTATTACAGTATTTAATGAAGTCAAAAAAATTCCTAGAAGATGTACATTTCCTGAACCATTTTAGGTGTTGCTTCATTGATAAAAGTTTTGAAAAACAAATCTTCATCACCAATTTACTTGAATCTCGATATATGTTTACATAAAGATTTTAAGAGGTCTTCAAGTAGTCCTCTTTTGTTTTCTTCACATCAGCTTCCAATCTTACTGGCACTAGGTGATAGATTTGGTGGAAGCTAAATTTGAAAAATGTAAGAATTTAAGTGTTAGTGAAAAACTTCTGACAAGACAGGAGATAGCTATCCTGAATTTTAATCTCTTTGCCTTTCATTGCTTATATGATTTTTATAAATTAGCTAATCTCTCTGAGTTGTATTTCTGACCTGTGAGGTGAAGAGAGTGTGTTAGGGAAACTGGGATTGGTCAAGAAACACAGTATCTCAAGGATTTCTCTAAATAACTTTCCACCACACCATTTTCTCCATGCTGAGATTGATATTAGATGTCTGATCAGCTGGTTAATTGTACCAGTCTTAAATTTGTTTTCTCAACTCTATAATTGATTTATTTAACTATCATTTATAGGGAGTTTTTGTTATCAAAGGCACGTAGAACTTGACTGTTTTGGTTAGAAATCAAAGAGAAAGAAAGCATAATTCATCACTTTGCTAAATGTAGTTACATGCATATTGAGCTCTTGTCAATGGTGACAGTCGAGAATAGTAGTATTATAGGCATATCCTAGTATTTTACCATCTTGATAAATTTAATTTATGAATATTATGAAGATTATATGCCATAACTGAGGGATAAGCAGAGATAAATATCCATAGTAGAAATAAGCAAATTAGAAAATTTATTTACATTTTTATTATCTCCAATAATGAGAGTAAATTGGGATTTCATAGCTTCTTTTAAGAACAATGATGACCTAGTAAAAAGTAATGCATTTGAATTCAGTATATTTAATATGAGACAAGTTAGAGAGATAAAGTCATGGTCTCTCCATCCTACAGTTTATAGGCCAAAAGTACAGAAAAACTTGTAAAATACTAAAATATAAAGCAGAAAAGGTGAGTCACAAAGAAAGATGTAGATGAAATTTGCTAAAGGAACAAAGAAACAAAGTAGTTTTTATGTCTTGTTTGTGTATCTGTTTGTTTCTTTATTTTGCATATTATTTTCATGTGACATTTTATGCCAGATTAATGGTTTGGCATCCGGCTTTCCTACTAGAGTGTAAGCTCCATAATGATAGGAGTTTTGCATGGTTGCCTAATAACATACCACCTATCTTGGAAGAAAGACTGCCATGTGGTAGATATTTATGAAAGCTTATAACTCTTCAGAACTATTGTCTGTATCCACAAAGAGAATAATGTGATAAAGATTATACCTTAGGAAGGTAATTTTGGGGGCAGGTTAATGATGAGTTGCCCTCTGATTGAGATGATGAAGCAATAACTAGAACCACAGTGATAATAAAAGTAAAAGAACAAATGAAAGACTTAGTTATGATTTTGTTAATATGTAGATTATAAAAGAAAGTGAATCCCGAAGAGGTAAAACCATGCAGATAAATTTTATCATTAAATAAAGGAGAAGCATAGGACAGTGAACAGCACTGAGGAAAGATAAATTCTGTTTAGAATATTGTTTGACTCATATGTAGAGATATTAATTTATATAATCAGCTTTAAAAATTTAACTGATATTTTCAATATTTGAGTATTCAAATAAATACCATTTTAAAGAGGGGTCATTGTTCTCCAAGGCACAAATCCCTATTGTTCAGTCTTAATATAAGCTCTGTCTATTTTCTTGTCTTCTACCTAATTCTTAAGCATTCCCTGTGAAGTGGTCATATACTTATTTTTTGCCATTCTCTGTACTTTCATTGTAAATAATCTTATGCATTCCCGGGATATCTGATACCAGCTGTCCACAAAGCTCCTGAATGCCATCCCATACCTCCCTTCTGACTTGCAAAGTCAGCTCTGTCTAACAAACCAGACTTTCTGAATTTATTTATTTTCCTGCCCCATCCTGAGAAGACTCTCCTTTTAATATTTCCTTATTATATCTTTCTAGTTGATCAAAATAGAAATTTAGCTGTTTTGATTTTCCATTTGACTAACTTGGACTACAACATTCTTGAGTGTGTCTGAGTAGGCCACGTGGCATAATACAGGAGGCTATATCTGGTCCTTGGCCTCTCCTTTTAGGGCCTTCCCTTGCTCCCTGCATCCCTGGTTCATCCACGAATGAGCAGCTCTTCTCTGCCATGCCATTCCAGCATGTGCCTCTGCCCTAGAGCCACCCAGCTATGGGCTGAAACTTTGGAAGCTGGGAGCCAAAATAACTCTTTCCTCCTTTTAATTGGGTATGTCAAATCTCTTGTCCCAGGAATGGAAAGCTTAGTATTACAGTAAGTTATTCATCTGCCTCATTCAGTTAACCTTATTGTTACTGCTTTTACCTTAGGTAAATCATCATTTTTGAACCCCCCCTAATTCGTCTTGTTCTTCATAATCTATTCCTTGCAGAACATTTGGAACATTTTTCTTAAACTGTGAATTGAATAGTATAAGTCCTCAGCACAAAATTATTCAGCATCTTCCATTTGCACCTAGTATAAGTTATCTTGCACAAGTTCTTGCATGATTTTCCCATGTCTAAACACTACTTCTTACTCAAGTCTAACCAGGTTGACCTTTTAGTTCTTTGGATTATCTTATGTTTGGAGTTAATATGAACAAGGCTGCTTATAACATTCTTGTGAAAGTATATATCCTGACACACTTGTCAGTGATCTCTCTACTCCATAACTGAGACTAGAAATGTTGTTTCAAAGTATATATATATATATATATATATATATATATATATAATTTCAAATTTGCTATAAAACATCAGACTTTCAAATCGATTATACCAAGTTGTTCTCCTACAATTAGTATATAACTTCTCACTGCTCCGCCTCCTCACCAACACTTAGTATTATCAGATCTTTAAATTTCATCTTAAATCATTTCACTTTTAATTTGCATTTCTCTTGATTACCAAAAAGGACTGGCAGCTTTTCAGGGTTATCAGCCATTAGGCTTCCTATTTTAAAAAGTATTTAAAAGTATGTGACCCATTTTCCTACTGTGATCTGTCTTACTGATTTGAAGGATCTCTTGACATATTCTGGATATGTGTTCTATAACTATAATCAATAAATATTTATGAATGAACTTAAGTCTTCCCACATACTTTCCTCTCCCTCATACCAGAATTTTAGGGTAAACCATATATTTAAGTTGTGTACAGTATCACTGTTTATTCTTTCAATTGTGAGTCCTTGTTTGAGATCTTTGTTACACACAATTTTATCCTAGAGATAACTCAAGATGATAGCTAAAAATTTTAAAAGTCTTTTTTATGTTTATAAGAAAAAGACTTAATTTGCAATTTGCTTAAAGACACTAACAAGGATATTTGTCTTTATTTCTCCATCTTATGTGCACTTTGAGTATTTGGTAACAAAATAAGAGAAAATTAGAGGAAGAACAATGGGAATCCTAATCTATGTGACTTGAGTGCTTCTGATTTTTATCGAATAATTCCTAACCTTGTCTAATATACCTACAATGAGCTTTATTAAAACTGTAAAATCTAAGTGACTTGGCGTATCCCATCAGCACAATGTGTTCGCTTCCCTACTCTTTAAGACTTACGTAAGGTGTTACCTGCCCTTAGAGGTCTTATCTCTCTGTCAGACTGAGTCAGAGGTATGTTCCCTTTCTACATTCCCCTTGTGTATTTCCATTAGAAAACTTACACACTTCTTGTCTGCATCTTCTGTTAGGCTTTCTTTTTAACTTTTCTAAGTTATTGCTGCATCTTTTCACAATAGTGCACATATATGACCTTTATAATATTTGTTCAACTCATGGAAAATAACACTTTTGTAAACACATTCAATGTAGACCTACTGGGTGTCCTTTATCATTTCATTGTTAGTTAAAATTATCTTCCATAGTCCCTCTGTTGGGCACACAATGAATGTTTCTTATTAGTTTTACTTAAAAATGATGTAAGATACAAAAATGGATTTTATTAAGCCATGTCTTTTCTTTTGACTTTATATTTCTTTGATCTGTTTCCTATTTCCAAGGGATGGGATTTGAGAAACAGTGCTTTAGATTTTTATAAAGTTTTTGTAATTTGCAATATTCTATCAGTTTTACCAGCTGAGTTTTCATAATATGAAAATCTCCAAAATGCTCCAAAATTTTTACATATCTTTTTAAAGAGCATTTTGGACTTTAAATTTTTGGATTAGACTATACTGTACCTGTACTCCTTCCTTTGGCCTTTTATAGAATATGATAGATTTGGTTTGAGTTTCTAGAAGTACATTGCCTAGATTAGTATTGGCTGTCTCACTGGACAATCACTAAGTAGTTTTGTTTGTTTGTTTGTTTGTTTCTGCTTCAGCCTTCTCACTGTTAAAGGTAGGATGACATTAAATAAGTTATTTTTTGGAAAGCACCTAGAAAATTTGCCAATACATAATAACTCATTAAATATTAGCTTTCAGGTTTACTATTTTTGTTAATAAATAGTACCAAGTAAGTTGATTGAACCAGAAATCACTGGAGAAAAAGAATAAAAACTATTCATTTATTTCTAGAAGATACTATAATTTAACATGCTTAATTCTTTGAGAAGATGAAGAGCCTAGCTGGGTGAACATTCTGTGCTGTCATAAAATTAGTAGCAATATTTCATAGAAGTCTTCATTAGCAGCATCATTTGATTTTTTTGTTTCCCTTTTTAAATTTCTCTTTTTGCTGTGATTATAGTGTATATGCTGCCAAAGAAAACAGTCTGAACAACATGGTAATATCAATTTATGTCTATTTTATATCATTGCCTCAAAATTCTTTAACCCTTCTTCCACTGCAGAGTGAGTCTGTGCCACCTCCTTTGAATCTAGTCTTTGTGAATACTTAACCATGAGAGTACAGCAAGGAAACACTATACCACTTTATAGGCCAGTGCCTTGGGAAACTGGCAGCTTCCTTACTGCACCTTGAAAACTTGCTCCCCAAAATTACCTCCATATTGTGAGGAAACCAACACCCTCATGGCGGGGACATGTATGTTTTGACCAACAGTTCCCCCACTAGATTCCCAACTAGTATTAACAGACATACAAGTAAACAACCTTTGGCCTTCAACTCACTGCCAGCCATTGTGTTGCCCCATTAACGCTGCATAGAGGGAAAGGAAGTAACATTTAGGGAGAGGTAGCATTTGGCCAAACACTGCTAAATGCAAATGCGTTAGCAAAAATAATGATTGTGCTTATTTTAAGTATAAGTTTAATTTCATATACTTTATGGCAAAGACAAATGAACGGGTGAATGCTTTTCTTCATATTAATACTTTTAAGAGAATAAACAGCATTTCTCAATTGGACTAGAAAGCCATTTGTTATATTCTGCATAAGAGTAATACTTTGTAATGTCTATAAAGATTTTTTTTAAGATGCATGGTAATTTATGTGAGAAAACAATAAAATTTTCATCATTTTTTCTTTGTATATTTCTCATGACTTTCACTGACTATAATAACCACAGTTTATCTTAATGTTATCATCACTGTTACTTTGTATAGATGAGGGATAGTAAATGTAGTACCCTGTGTCCCACTGTTTCAGGCTCCATCTATAACTCTTGCTACATATGTACTTTTCACGCTGCATAGATGTAACTTCAAAAATCTCAGTGCAGCACTTTATGCTGCTCCGAGATATAATCTTCCCATTCTCCAAATTACCTTGATGCCACTCCACCATTGCTCTGCTTTCCTAAAGGCTTCACATGTAAATTGTAGGTTTTATGTAAAGATCAGAAGTTACCTACCTTTATGGAGAAACGTCATCCTGATATTCTCCTGAAGGAATAATATGGTCAATGAAGAAAACTCCAAGTTTCCTACCACACAGATTTTATTATGGGGACAGGGACAAGACATATGTACATAGATGATGAGATCACTCGCAGCATTTTATAGAACACCTGAAAGAATGCTTGGGTAAAGGAACTGGAAGTTAGTTGAGAGCATGCTGTGTCCCTGGTATTGGACATGTTACATATTTTTAACTTGTTTGATCATCATATTATACCTATAGTGAGATTACTGTCTTTTTTCAGTTTATACAAATTATTCATATTTTTCTTCAAAAATTATTTGACAGATTCAATACAAAAACTTAAAGTGATAGTATTTGAATATTTGTAATAAAAATGGAAAAATAGACATTAATCATTCAAGAGTGGGAGAAAAGTAGTCACATTTCAAAAGAGTCTATAGAACTGTTGCTATTGTTTTGGATTTCTTGATAAGCAAAGACAAAAGCAAGTTGTCAAAGATTTTCACACAGGGACTTTTCCTAAAAGACTTCTCACATAGAACTTTATGTATAATTTTCTTATAATAAGAAATATTGTAAAAATCAGATATGCTTTACAGTTATTACTATTTTATGTGGTTGCTTCAGAATGGATTTTTCAATTATAGAGATGAAATAAATGGAGGCAGGTTGGCATTTTTTTAGAGAAACTGAGGAACCTAATGAGTACTCCCTCCTGAATATAGTAGCCCTTTCCTCTACAGAAATGTTGGTCAAGAGTGGACATGGACACTTCCTTTAAAAGCCTGGAATTTTTCTCAGAATTACTGTTTTGCCCATTTTAGGATGAGACTACATAAACAAAACGAGTCCCAAGTTTTGTAGCCTTGAGCACAGCAGAAATGCCTATATCACTTAATAGCCAATTTCACTATATCTTTTTATATTAATAATAAAGTAGGTTAAGCTTGTTCTCTCTCTCTGTCTTTCTCTCTCTCTCTCTCTCTCTCTCTCACACACACACACACAGACACACACACACACACACACCATTTCTCCCTTCAGATCCTCTTTCTTTCCCTTTCATTCTTTCTCTTATTTCTTCTCTTTGTCTCTCCTTTTCCCCTGTCTCCTCTGTTCTTCTCTCTGGCACCTTCTTTCCCTCTACCTCACCATTCTTTCCGTTCATAGGCACAACTCCCAAATATTCATCATTCAGAATGCTAAAAGACTTACTTAATCTAGGTTCCACTATATTTTAGGATACATGCTTACAGGTATAGCAGCTCAGTCACATGCCCCCTCCACAAATGTGAATTATCTCCTCTCTGCCAGGCATTGTCTCAGGCACTAGGTAAGCAAAATGAACCTGAACTGTATTCTTCATTTGAAGGGTTAAGTGGTGGCACACTCTAGGAAACAAATTTAGCTGGAAATAGTAAAGCTCATGAAAAGATTTAAAATGACTTGCCCGTAGGCGCACTAAATTAGCTAGACAAGTATCTACATCAGTACCCTACAACTCTGCTAGCCCAGGGATCTATGGTCATCTCTAATGAGATTAGAAAGATTACTATTCTGAGAGTAATAAGGTCCTGGTTCCTGCACCGGCTCTGTCCCTAATTAGCTGCATCACTTTGAACAAGTCACTTTACCTATCTGGGCCTCAATTTTTCTTATTGAAAAAAAAAAATGAGAAAAATTGAAATAGGTGATTTCTAAGATCTTTTTCAAATCTTGAGAGTTTATAATTCTTTAAATGTACAATGCCATTTTCAGTACAATTACTAGTTTTCTTATGCATATAAAATGTATATAAAATTTAATGGTTTCTGTATATACCTATAATTATCTACTGTGAAATATAATGTCATCCATATTGTCCAAAATATAAATTAACTAAAATAAACTTTGTTGATTTATTTAAAATACTTCTTTTGTACATACAGAGTAAAAACCAATGTTAGCTGCCTTGGACCTTATATTCTGGTGGGTAAACCAAACAGGTAATGGTTTTTTGTATAATTAGGGATAATAATTAGGATAAATACAGTGAAAGAAAAGAATAAAGTAACAAAGTGAGCATGTAACAAACAAGACTGTAGAATTAATCCATTTCCTTTTTTCTGTTCAACAATTTTAATCTGGTTTGCCTGGCACAAAGGGAATTTAACCAAGATGTAACATTATCAGTATTAAAATGATAGATGTGCTGGGCCAACTGGGACAATTTGGTTTATACAAGTACCTTGGTACATATTCAAATAAAAGAAGACAAGTGTGAATTGACCCTTAATATAAACAGTGACTAAGGATAACCTAGTTAGGAGTTGATGAAGTTTTTAGAGTTTTCAATGACAAACAGCTAATTGCAGAACATATGCCATAGTTACCATCTCTGAGCCTACATAAAGCTGATAAGATGGACAAGAAGCTACTGATTGTGACCTAATGAGCAATGTTTAGAGGTTTTGGTTTGTTGTTGTTTTGTGGGTTTTTTTGAGACAGGGTCTTGCCTTGTAATTCAGGCTGGCCCTGAGCTCAGCCTCAAATTCACAGCAGTCCTCCTGCCTGTGCTTCCTGAGTGCTGGGATTACAAGTGTGAGCCTCCACGCCTGGCACTGTGGTATATGGTACTGATTGCTGTTGGGTTTGAGTCTCCACACCCAGTATTCTTGTATGTGGCTACCAAGATCAAACCTGGGCCCTTGCGTTTGCAAGAGAGGCATCAGAACCACTGAGCTAAATCCCCTGCCCTAGAGTTTTGTTTTGTTTTTTTTTTTTAATCTTAAGTGGATAATATCATTAACTGTAGCTGACTGAAATCTATAATTTGAAGATTTGTCTGCTTCAGTAAGCAGAATAGATTCGGTAGTGATGGCAAAGGCCATGGTAATGGTGAGAAGGTCACAACACAGACAATTTTAGAAAGGCTAGTAAGGTAACTGCAGTAAAATGGAAAATGTTGGTGGAATAGGGTAGTGGCAATAAAGAAAAGAAGAACACAGATTAAAACATTTGCTATGACAGAGGTAGAATTAGTAATATTCAAATTAATGATTATGAGGTGACATAATGATAGAAGCAGAATAATTTGTACCCAGAGGATGAGATAGAGGAGTATTCTTTAAAACACTATAAAACAAGTATGCTACAGTGACATACAAGAGGAAAAAGGAATAGAAACTAATCTGTGAACCAACTAGGATAAAATCCATAAGTAAATTACTCCAGATCTCATCACTCCAGTGTTTGCCATGGAACCTAAATCATAAACCACAAAGGACCAAATTAATGGGCTACTTTGCAAAAACTTTAATCAGAAAAACCCAAAAGTTAAATTGGTTAAAAGAAAACAAGACCACAGTAACAACAACAACAATAAATCTTGTATATTTGCTTTGTGGTTCAAACATTTTTCTCTCTCTCTCTCTCTCTCTCTCTCTCTCTCTCTCTCTCTCTGTCTCTGAAGTATATAACTTAACTCTGGAGAAATTTCCATTTTTAGTGAATGATTTAAAGCTCTGGTAAAAACATTGTTAGTAAAGAATAAATTGCCAAGAACAGGTCAATCTATCTTAGGAGAAAGGAGGGTTAGGGATTTATCCTACTAGATAGTAGTCTATATAAAGGCTATAGCAATTATAAATTGACATCACCAGTGAAAAGAAATAGAGCCCAGGATCATACCCACACATATATCAAGACTTGCTATTATAAAAGTAAAGATAGATTTTTTTTTAAAAAAATTACTGTGCTAAAGGAATTGATTATTCTTCTAGAAATTTTAGAAAGCTTAAATGCAAAGTGGAAAATTTTTTAAGTTTTAGAAGAAAATATAAACAAGTATATTCATGATGTAGGAAAATAGTTCTTAAATAAGATTTAAAACCCCATTAATTTAAAAATATAAAATTACATGCATTTTTCTGTAAGAAGATAATTACATTGTATATAACTGACAAAAGATAATGTCTAGTGTATGTAAGGTAACTTTTCTAATCCTACAATAAGAAAAACCATCTTACAGGAAAATAGGTTAAGGATACAGGCATTTGGGGAGAGAATAACTCCATTGCCCCAATTTTTTCAGTAAATAAATATTTTCCCTATTTTAAAATTTTACCGATACATTTTACACATACATAATGATAGCATTCATCATAGGGAATTTGTACCTGTACATGGTATACCTTGCTTCTTTTTTTCCCCATTCTTTTCCTCTCCCTTTAAACCCCTCTTCCCCTCCTTGTTTGCAAAAGCTTTGTTTCCATTTTTTTTCTTTTCTTTTCTTTCCTTTACCCCCACTCTTTCTTTCCTTTTACCCCCCTTTTCTCATTTGAACATTTTCTTCCTATTTCCCAATATCTTTCTTATATTTGGTCCTTATTAACACTTCTGATTTTTTTCACATCAAAGAAACAATGTGATGTTTAAACGTGTGTCCAATTTATTTCACTTTAAGAGTATGGTTTGAAGGTACATCCATTTACCTAGAAATAGCTCCAACTTATCTTTTTTTGGCAGAGTAATACTCCATTGTATATATTTTTTAAAACTCACATCTTCTTTACCCATTCATTGGTTGATAGACATTTGGGCTGTTTCCTAGATTTAGCTATTACAAACTGGCACTATAAACATGAGTGTGCATATATCATAGTAGTCTGATGTTTGGTTCTTTCAGGAAGATACCAAGAAGGGAAATAGCTAGCTTGAATGGAATTTCTGGTTTTATTTTTTTAAGGAATCTTCACACTGATTTCCAGAGTGGTTACATCTTACACCATTCCACACTCTCACCAACAGTGGACAAGGGTTTCTTTTTCCCAAAAACCCTCCCAGCCTTTGTTATTGGTTGATTTCTTACTAATAGCCATTCTTTCTGGAGTGTAATGGAATCTCAGTGTTGTTTCAATTTATATCTCTTGAATATCCAGTGATGTTGAACATTTTTTCATATATTTGGTTGCTATTTCTGTTTCTTTATCTGAGAAGTATCTATTCATTTTATGTCCATTTTTGGGTTGAGTTTTTTAAATTTTGAGAGTCTGGTATTTTTGAGTTCTTTATAAATTTTAGATGTTAGTCATTTGTCTGAAGAACAACTGGCAGTGCCCACGTTTGAAGAGAATTAACCTCTCAGAACTGTGAAGCATGCATATGCACAGACAGTGTTACTTCAGACCACCTGAGTTATCAGACATTAAGTCTGACAATACTATATGGTACCAAGTAATAAGAGAGAGATGTGATAAAACAATAAGGATTATTTTAAATGGTAATGTATTATATTGAGTATTTTTAGTGTGTTTTTTAATTGAAATCTTTATTGGTACATTACATATGCACATCATGATTACACTCAACAATGAGAATTTGTACCAGTATATGAGACAACTTAATTCTCATTTTTTCCCATAGCCCTACCCACCCTACCTCCCCAATCCCCTACATACATAAACTTTGATTTATTTCTTTTTTGTTATAATCTCATTATTTTTCCCCCTTTACCACATTTCACTTTGAGTATTTTCTATTTGAAAATATACAACATACATTCTAGAACTCATTTACATCTTCATTTTCTCATACCAGAGAAAAGATGCGATATTTACACATCTGTGACTTATGAGGATATTCTCAAGCTATATCCATTTGAGGGTAAATGATTCAAACTTATCATTTTTTATGTCAGAGTAATACTCCATTCTGTAGATGAACCACAACTTTTATCCAGTCTTCAGTTGGTGGACATTGTTAGTGTATTTTAAATATTTTGTTACTTAATTATTTGGGGGGATTGTTGTGTTTTGTTTTGGGGGGTGTTCCTGTGGGGGAATGGAACCTCAGATCACTCTAACACTGATTTACATCTCATCTCCTTCTAATTTTTATTTTGAGACAGGGTCTCACTGAGTTGCCCAGACTGTACTCAAACTGGCAATCCTCTCCCCTCAACCTCCCCAGAAGGTGGGATTACAGCTATTCACCATGTTACCTGGCATATTTGTTTTGTTTCTTTAAACAAATAGCTCAGTGAATTTACTGCAGTAGAAGTCACCGAAAAGCATTTTGGTTGAGTGGTAAAGGTAGAAGCCATTCTGGAATTGACAAAAGAAAGAATGAGTATCAGAGGAATGAGTCAGTATTTAGATATCTATCTCAAAAATTGTTTAAGTAGTAGAGTTTTTAAAAAATGAAGATTAGGGGCCGGGGAGTTAGCTCAGTGGTTCCGG
>PVIR01031559.1:0-19489 GCA_004026965.1 Petromus typicus
GTGGTTTATAGTCATATCCAGTTATATTTTCGGTCTTCTTGTAGGGTGTAGTCACCTGAGATGGACATTTTACATATTTCTTCAGTACAGATTACTAACTTTTCTTTTTATAACCCAAAATTGTTAATTGGCAGCATGTTCTACAATCATTTGTAGAAGTTATTTGAAAATACTCATAAATATAGACAGTTTACCCCCTCAAACTATTCATGCATTTTAAGTTTTAGAGCACATATTTTAAAGAGCATTTTTTTTCTTAATGGCTAATAAAATAATTTGAGAGAAGAGACAGGAATAAGACAAATGGAGCTCACAACAGCAGTTTATTAGAGAAGGACTGAGCTGGAAAGTGTAGATTGATCTATATCTGCCATCATGTTACCTGAAACATTACCAGCTTCTGAGTTTGCCAAGGGCAAACCTCAGGCTTCCCCTTGCAGAGGTGGAGGGAATCACAGCAGTGATGCCACTGGATGAGCGGAAAATGTGGGCATGTGGAAGGCAGGGTGGAGCTACCGCATACTGAACCAAATGTGCTTATCTTTGAAGAAAGAGACCCAGCTTTTTCTCAGTGCACATATCTTCTTTTAAACTTGCCAGTCAGCCCAGGCCATCTTCTCTCAGAATTTAAGAGTAATTTATATGGAAATGTTTCTAGGAAGTACTTATAGGGGATGGGGGAGTGACAGACAGGAAGGAAAGGAGCCAATATAAGGTGTCACTGAGTGATGGGCAGGTGGAGATCTGCTCTCCAGAGCTGCTGTATGAAGAGCATTTTCAAGTTGTCTCACCAATGGGAAGAGGCGGCTGATGTACTTATCTATGGACCCACCCCATGATTGGAAAAGGTGTTACCTACAATTCATCCCATCATCAGAGGGCACTGCTCCTGGGAGTCACAGCTCCCTGGACTTCCAGTGCTCCCCACTGAGGAGAGCAGGCTCCCATGGCCAGAGGTTGAACTTGAGCAAAGAAGTACTAGTACTGAGAGGAATGCTAAGTTCCCTGGGGATTTCAATGGGCACTGGTAGCTCCTGTCAGGCACAAGCAGTTCTTCTTGGTACTTCTCAAGAGAAGTTCTGATTTTACGAACAAAGATAGTGAGACAAGAACCTATGACTTCTGTAGCTCCCATTTCTGTAATCTGAAATTTTGGAGCAACTTAGCTGGGTAATTCCATCTTAGTGTCCTAAAGTTACAGTCATCTGAAATCTTGACTGGAGCTAAAGTACCCCTTTTCAAGTTGACTTATCTCTCTCCCATGCCAAGGATCAAACTGAAGACCTTGTGGTTGTGAAGCAGGCACGGTGCCACTGAGCTAAATCCCTGGCCCTTTCAAGGTAACTTACTGAGAAGCTATGACAAGGGCCCTTAGGCACTCACCATGTGAACATCTCCACAGAGTTATGTGAGTATTCTTATATAACTGGTTCCCCAAAAATAATTGATCTAGGATAGAAAATGAGAGCAAGCAAAATGTTCAGTTACAAGATGAATGAATCCTGTGACCTGAGGCACCCAATTGTGATTATAGTTGATAATGTACTGTACACTTGAAATTTGCTTAGTGAGTAGATCTTAAGTATTCTCACCACAAACTTTAAAAAAAAATAACAGTGATAGGGGTGTTAATTAGCATAGTACTAATCTAATGAGTAAATGCATGTAAAATATCATATATATAATTTTACCTATTAATTATGCTTCATAAAGGTGGACAAATGAACAAAAACAGGTCAATGAAAAATCTATAAATAAAAATGAATATGCAGCATGAGGAAAAGAGGGAAGAATATAAGATAGCTGCTTCTAGTCTTATAAGAAATAAATGTTTTCTGTGTACATTACTCGTCTATGGTCATTTGTTACAGAGATCCAAAGGGAGCAGAGCATGGCTCCCAGTACTTCTCCTGGGTGAGTCTCTTCTAGAGTAGTCAGCTCTCCTGCGCATTCACCTCTGGAAAACTCAGTCCGTTGCCTACTTACATGAGGGAGAATGACCTTCACATGAAGTCTGCTGCCTTTCTTTTTGTTACCTATGTCTGTACCGGTTACTGCTTGTCTTACTTTTCATGTGCACCTCAGAATTCGTTCTTCATGTACTCACGTTCTAAGACACACAGGTCAGACTCTCCCAAAAGTCTTCTTAAAACCCATCTCATGAGCTTAGAGTGGGTAGAGGAAGGGGCATCAATCCTTTCTCTTTGTGGGAAGGATATGAGGGACACCAATCTTGCAGATAAGGCCTATATCCTTTTTTTGGAATATTGAAGTGCTCCAAATTTGTTGTGATTTTAAAATATGTCAGTAAATTCCTTTATAGTCCCCTTCTTAAGAAGTGAAATCTAATTTCTTTAACTCTCCCCAAGAATTTCTACTTTTACCCAACAACTCCAGTGACCAAATGAACTAGTTGTGTATGGAATGCTGGCTTGTCAGTCAGTTTTCCATCATAGTGACAAAACCCCCAAGAAGGTCAACTTAAAGAAGGAAAAGTTTGTTTTAGTTCACATTTAAAATGTTTTAGTTTATCATCATACAGGTGTCTCATGAAGCACAACATCACAGCAGAAGGACGAAGTGGAAGAAAGCTGGTCACCTCACGGGGATGAGGACGGGAGAAGGAGAGGGAGGGAGAGGGAGGGAGAGGGAGAGAAGGAGAAAGAAGAGAAAGAGGGGGAGAGAAGAGGTAAGGAAGACAAGAGACCCAGACAGAAAGGGTCTGGAGACAAGATACACCCTTCAAAACCACACCTCCAGGGACCTGCTTCATCAACTAGGCCCCACCTCCTGATACGATCGACTCATCAGTGGATTAATCTATTGATGATTTGATCACATCCCCCCAGCTTCCAACCATACTTTTAGCATACTGTCTCTCAAGGACATTTTAGATCCAAACTAAAATATATAGAGAACTGACTTTTTAGAATTACTAAACAGTCATTCTGAAGTGCCTTATAAGACATATTCCCTCTCCTTGACCACTGAGAGAAATTACATTATTAATTCTAATTTTTGAGTACTGCGCATCTGAAAATAACAAAGGAAACCATTTCTCTGTGATACTGGGTCAACTGCCCACCTGGAAATGTGGCCCCTGAGGGCCAGCCTCACCCTACCTGAGAGTGAGGTGCCTTTGGGCCTGACTTAGTCACTTACCTTCTTTCCCTGCAAATCTCTGTTTGATGCCACACGGCTTGCATGTTACACCACTTCGTGACATCACGGAATTTTAATTCCACCCTCACTTTCTGCAGCTTCTGCTGTTGCTGGCACTTTCCTTCCAGATTACTCCCACATACTTAGCGCATTTTCCAGAAAGTGTCTGAGGACGACACTACTTTTGATATCTTTTCACCTAAAGGATGTCCAGTGAGCTTGGAGTGTGTCCTTTCGATAGATTCTGTTTGGCCTCCTATAACTGCTCCTCTCTTCAGCCACACAAGAGCAGTCCAAGTCCCACGTGCCCTGCATTTTCAGCCCCACGTCTTCAAGGCAACCTCCCTGAAACACAGGAGCATCAGCATCTTCTTTCTGCTCAGAGACATGACTTCACATTCTTCCTCTCTTGCTCTCTCATTCCTGCCCTTCTGTTTTTCTAAGGGAGGATTTTTCTGGGCCAGCACCAGCCATAAACATATCTTCAAGGAGCAGATTCTCCTGTGTTCCTGAATATTCAATAAGTTTTCCTGAGAACTGCCTTTGGGCTTTCAGTAATCCACTGATCACCACTGGTGAGTGTCTTGTCACAGAAGGATCTGTACTGTTGTCTTTCCTTCTAGTCACTCATTTACTAGCTCATTCATTAAACATTGCTGAGCAACTCTTCACACAGGGTCATGTGTTACAAGCTGGGGGGATACAGACCAGGGTGTCCTGGCCTCCCTCTCTGAGATTTGGAATGAATGTGTCTGGGCTGAGCCTGCACTCCAGTGAGGCTCTTTGAGATATCCTCAATGCAGCTGCGATTGAGAACCACGAGATCAAGGCATAAATAACTCACTAGAACTAAAAGGCAAAGAACTAAGTACTGTGAGGGAGGCATCGCAGCAGGCCCTGGGCCTAGGCCTGCACAGAACTGCCAGCTGCTCAATCTCTGCTCTGTTGTCCTGTCAACATGAGCACAAGTGAAGCCATAGCTCAGGTGAGAGATATGTCATCTGATTCCACTTGAGCCTGGAGATGTCAGTTTCACTAACATTTTCTATTTTTCTTTTTCTGAATAATAACACTACCTTCTCTTATGAGAGTAAGAGGTGATCTTTGTCCATTTTCTTTTGCTGTAACAGGATACCCAAGACTGAGAAATGGATAAAGAATAGAGGTTTCTGCAGCTCACAGTTTTAAGTCCAGGTTGAGTAGTCCCTTTAACTGGGTTTCTGGTGAGTGCTCTTTTGGCTGGGTCACTCCAAGGGAGATGGCTTTGTGGTGGGAGCACATGTGAAAGAAAATGGTCACAAGAGATGGCATGGAGGTACAGGAGGATAGAGTGAGAAGGGCTAGTTTGGCACAGCTATAAGCTCTCCCTCTCAAGAACTAACTAGGGTCCTGAGAAAGCTACATGGGTTGCTTCTGAGGGGTGCGCTTCAATAAGCTACCAGGCCCCACCTTTCAGAGATGTAACCCCGCCTCAGTCACCCCGCACCCACCAAACTTCTAGCACAGGACCCTGAATGCTCATGGCAAAGCCAGGGGCAGCTGTTCACATTTCAACGAAGCTCACTGCCACGTTGTAGAAGTGACAGGCAGCTTGGGGACTTTGTAAAGAATTAAGAGAAGGGAGAAAAGTTGAGGATATACTCGTGGACTGAGGGCCCTTCTGCTTCTTCTAAGCTATGACGCAGGGTTTAAACAAGCAGAAGGTGAGCGCGGAGCCCTTCTGGACCCAGGCTAAGCCAGAGGCGTGGCTGCTCCGGACACGGGGCCTCAGAGACTAAACCCTAGGTAGTGCTCCAGGCGGGGCCCTGTGCACTACGTTACGGTTCTTTTCTTTTTCTTTTTCTTTTTTTTTTTTTTTTTGCTGAAAATTCCTTGTTGTCTGGCGGCACAGTAAGAAAGCAGATTAATGCCAAAGATCTTGGGTCAAGATGTCAGCCGAAGCCTCGGTGTGCCGCGCGCCCGGCAGAGGGCGCCGGAGCCCAGCGCGCAGGCCGAGGTGCAGCCGCGATTACGCAACGATGAGAGCGCAGCTCCAGGCCGCCCCGAAAGGCCGACCGCCGGGCCCAAGTGGCCCAGCTCCCTGGAGGAGGAGACCGGCTCTGGGGACTCTTCCGTCTGCCGTGAAACCCTGGAACTGCTTACATGCTTTTCTGGTTGACTTGCTGCTGCACTCAGTTACCAGCTGCCTGTGAACCGTGTGACGCTAGTTCGTGCTCCTGTCTGTTTTCTAAAAGGCACTGCCTTTATTTTTTATAGAGGACTAAATAATAATAATTATTGTAGTCACCCTCTCCTGAGGTGCCCCTTGACGTCTCCTGGGTGCCAGACTGAGCTAGCCTCTTTTCCTGCCAGTTTTTATCCTCGCATCTGCAGCAGGGAGAATCCAGGCTGCACCAGGCTGTTAGCCCAGGTCCCCCTGCTGGGGTAAAAGCAGCTTGTTCCAAAAACGAAGGAAGGAAGGAAGGAGAGCAGCCGAGACATCAGTCCTTCCCTCCCAAAGGTTCCACCTGTCAGAGACAGTGAGCTTGTGTTTAGAGGAGCAGGAGCTTGAATATTGCAATTTTCTTACATCATCTAAGTCTCGCTCACTGGCTTAGTGTTTAAGGCTTTGTTGTGCTACCGGTATTGGCGATGACTTCGAATACCGTATTGTAGAGGAGCACTTTGATACAGGCGATTAGAGGTATTACGAAATTCTTTGCAGTAGGGAAATTGAACTCTTGTTTTAGCTTTTTCCTCATATGATGAGGAAAGTCACGAAATTATTTATTACAGAAATAGCTTTAAAGGTCAAAACAAAGCTTACTTCATAGAAGATATTTTTAATTGCAGATTTGAAAAATACACTATTAAAAACATTGTTTTCTTCACTTCAAATATCTTGGTAATTTTTAATATTTATGTGACTGGAACATAATATATTTTGTTAATCCATTAAGGATGAACATTAAAACTAGATCTGCTGTTTTTGCTATTTTATTATTATAAACATCACTAGGCTAATAACTTTTGCATACATTTATTTATTTATTTATTTAGGAAAAATCCCTGGCAGCTGAAGATCCATAGATATTTGACGAGACTTAGTGTGTGTTTGCAGATGCTCTCCCCAAAGCACTGTGGCATTTTGTATTTCCACTTATAAACCACTGGCAGTGGTTGCTTTTTGTATACTTTGCCAATTTTCTAGGATACCAGTTCATTATTGTTCTAATCTGCATTTCTGTGTCTTTTTCTCTCTTTTTAAATGTATTTTATTGGTACATTATATATACACAATATGAACACATTCAACATTGAGAATTTGTACCTGTACTTGATATATCTTGATTCTCATTTTTTCCCTTTCCCTGCTCTCTACAATTTTCTACCACCTACACACGTAAGGTTTGTTTCCTTTTTTACCATCAATTTTTTCTTTCTCTTTCTTGCTTTCCCCTTCTGGCTTTCTCTTTTCCCTCTGAACATTTTCTCCTCATGCCACAATACCAAGTGTACATTTTGTAATTAATTTGCATTTTCAATTTCTCATACTAGTGAAATTATATGGTATTTACACATCTATGTCGTATTTATTTCACTTTTGAGGATGTCCTCAAGGTGCATCCACGTAAGTATAAATGACTCTTATGGCTGAGCAGTACTCCATTTAATTAAACAACAACAACAACAACAACAAAAAACCCTACATCTCTTTATCCAGTCTAGAGTTGATGGGCATTTGGGCTGTTTCCAAGATTTAGCTATTACAAACTGAGATGCTATAAACATGGGTGCACATATGTTGCTGTGGTATGATGTTTTTAATTCCTTCATGTATATACCTAGCAGGGAAATAACAGTCAAATGGGACCTCTTATCCTAGTTTTTTGAGGAATCTCCACACTGACCTCTACAGTGGCTGCACCAACCTACATTCCTACCAACAGTGGGGAAGGGTTCCTTTCTCCCCACAGCCCTGCCAGCATTTGTTGGTGGTGATTTCATGATAGCAGCCACTCTTTGTGGAGTGCGATGATATCTCAGTGTTTGCATTTGTATCTCTTGTATGTCCAGCAATGTTGAACATTGCTTCACATATTTCTTTTCTGCCTTTACTACTTCATCTGAAAAATATCTGTTCACTTCAGATGCCTATTTTTAAATTGTGTCTTTAAATTTGGATGACTGATTTTTTTTTAAGTTCTATGTATATTCTGCATAGTGGTCCTTGTATGAGGAAAAGGTAGTAAAATTTTTTTCCCAACTTGAAAGTTGTTGTTTTGCCATTTTGGTGGTTTCTCTTGCTGTGCAGAAGCTTGTTAGTAAAATGAGGTTAGGATTGCATCGAATCTGTATAGTAGTTGGAGTACAGCCATTTTGACCATATTAGTTCTTCCAACCCAGAGCGCTATAGTTTTCAGAATAGAGGTCTTTGTTAGATTGATTCCTGGATATTTCTTTTTTTGGCTCATATTGTGAAAAAGATTGACTTCTCAATTTCTCTCTCAGTTAATCTGTTGTTTGTATATACAAAGGCTATTGATTTTTGAGCATTGACCCTGTATCCAGCTATGCTACTAAATCCGGCAATTAAGTCTAGCAGTCTTTTGGTTGAGATTTTAGGATCCTCTATGTAGAGTATCATGTTATCAGCAAATAATGACAGTTTAGCTTCTGTGGAGATTAATGTGGGGATCCCTCAAACTACTAGGATTAGAGGTCCCATTTGACCCCACTATTCCTTGACTAGGTATATGCACAAAAGAATTAAAAGATTTGTATCACAGTGACATATGTGCACCCATGTTTATAGCAGCTCAGTTTGTGATTGCTACATCTTGGAAACAACCCAAATGTCCATCAACTAGAGAGTGGATAAGAAAGCTGTGGTTCTTCTACAGAATGGAGTATTACTCTGCCATAAAAAACGATAAGTTTGAATCATTTATACTTAAATGGACATACCTTGAGGATATCCTCATAAGTGAAATAAATATGTCATAAATGTGTAAATATTGTATCTTTTCTCTGGTATGAGAAAATGAAGATGTAAATGAGTTATTGAATGTATTGTAGATACTATGAAGTAGAAAATATTTAAAGGGAAATGGGGTGAAAGGGTCAATAACAAAGGGAAAAATAATGTGATGGTAATAAAAAGAAAGGAAAACAGTCATATGTATATGGAAGGGTGGTAGGGTGGGTAAAGGAGTGGGAAAAAATGAGAATTAAGTTGTGTCATATACTGGTACAAAGTCTCATTATTGAGTGCAATGATGGTGTTTATATATAATGTCCCAATAAAGATTTAAATTTTAAAAAAAGATGAGATCCCAATTGTTGATTTTTTTCTGCTAGTTCCTATGCTGTTGAAGTTTTATTTGTAAAGTTTTTCCTTATGTCAATGTCTTCTGTAGTCCTACCTAACCTATCTTTCCAGCAAGTTTAGTGTTTCTGTTTTAATATTTTGCGTCTTTTCCTCTAAAATTGTCCATATTTTCTTAAGGAACTTTCCTAAGGGCTTAGATTCTGATATAAGCAACAATAGATAAGAGTGAATAGTATCCAAGAAAGAAGGGCAAATGTGATGGTAAATGGTAGCATTCAGATATTTGAGGGTTGGTGAGGATGTTACTTGCACAGAATGAGGATGCTTTCTCAGGTGCTCTGGACCTTCAGTAGATGGAATGCTGGTGTTCCCAACCTGAAATTCGTATGTTGAAAGCTAATCTTTAATGTGATGGCATTGGAAAGTGGAACTTTTGGGAGGTGATCAGTTTTAGCTGAGTGGGCCTTTCCCCCTGAACTGAGTGAGGTCTCCAGAAAGTTCACTTGCCTTTTACCGTGTGCAGACACAGTGTGAAGCCCCAGAGTGAGAAAATGGGCCTTCATCAGATACTGGGTATGGTAGTCCTGTGATCTTAGACTCCCATGCATCCAGTCTGTGTGAAATAAATTTATGTTGTTTATAAGCCACCCAAGTATGGTATTTTGTTGCCACAATTCAAATGGATTCACAGCCATGAAAATCAAAGGCTGTTCAATGGGATTCAGGTTGGAATTATTCTTAGTTTTGATCATTCAACTGTGATGACTAGAAATGCTTCTGTGCACAGTCTAAATGCAAGGACTCTGGAGATGTTTGTAGCATTGCAAAGGCAAAGAAGTCTTTTTCCATCTCATGACTCAAACCCAGAGAGTGGGCTATATGCACAAGCATGGATACGTCATCTCGTGGTGTGCAAATCTGAGAGTCTCTGCAGATGTCATCTCTCTCCCTTTTTACTGAGTATGGAAGTGATAAGAACTTGTGACAGAAAAGAGACAATTAGGAGACAACTGTGCTTTGGGGAGGCCAGTCAATGTACCGAGACACCAATTTACTGAAAAACAATTTGACAAATACCCAAGTCAATTTACTAAACTACTAATTTACTGAAAAACAACTTGCCAAATGCTTACTTTACAAAATTTTAAGGTTGTTGCAAGGCTTTAGTTTTGTACTTGCCCTGTGCTTTCCCTTGCCTCTCTTTCCAAGGTCTGCCCAAGCAACTTTGTTACAGAGGTAAAGGTCAGATTTACAGACAGATCCAAGGAGAACTGAAGGTAGGGACCAAAGCTCAGCTAAAACTGATCAAAACCCTCCAGTACGTCCAAAAATCTGTCACTTTCCAAGGTAGTTGTAGTAAACTGTCTTTCAACAAACTGACCAGAGCCCCACTCTGGTTCCCTCTTAGGAAACACCTCCTCTTTCTTTTCCAGTTATTTCCTGTGCAAGGTTATGCTTCAACTAGACATTGAGATTGTATCATTCCTGAGACTAAATATAACACTTATCGCTTCACCTCTCATGGAAAGATTTCACAGTTGAATGGCTAAACATTTATATGGAATCTTAGAAGATCTAAGGCAGTCTAAATACTAAACAGGGAAATTCTTCAAAGATTCATACAGTTTCTTTGTAATAACAAAAGACTGTAGTGGGAATACTCATGGCATAAATTATGTGTACATTTTAGGAGGTTGAAGATAGGGGACATTTTAAAGGTAAAATGAGGGGAATTACATGAGATAATTCAAAATAATAACCCTTACCTACAAGGATTACTATAAAGGGAGATATCAGTCTGAGAATGAACAGATAGCTGTTGGACAGCTGTCTTTGTAGAAGTACTTTTTTTTTTTTCTGGGTTGTGGTTCTGGATGTCTTTCGTGAATAATTCTCATTATTGGGCACACCTCCATGGTATCCTTCCATTCATAATTCTCTGGTTCTTGTTTACTTCTCTCGGGCATTGCAAAAGTGACTTTTGGTTAGACAGCTGTAACACCTATGAAGTTATGTGATACTACATTCATTTATCTACAAGGTGGTGATGACCTGGAAATGAGGCCTCTTATCTGTTCTAACCTCTACCCATGGCACAAGGCTGAGTCCAGTTTTTTTTTTTTTTTAGGTTTTTGGAGACAGGGTCTCGCTTTGTGGTTCAGGCTGGCCCTGAGCTCAGCCTCAAACTCACATCACAATCCTCCTGCCTCTGCCTCCTGAGTGCTGGGATTACAGGCGTGAGCCACCACGCCCGGCACTGTGGTATGTGGTAGTGGTTGCTGCTGGGTGTGGGTCTCCACACCCAGTATTGTTATGTGGTTACCGGGGAATCGAACCCGGGCCCTTGCGCTTGTGAGACAGGCGCCGGAACCACTGAGCTAACTCCCCGGCCCGCTGAGTCCAGTTTTAACCAGAGAATGCCTTCCTCTGTCCATGGGGGCACAGCTATAGTGGGTCCTATTGTTAGACAAAGAATATCTTTCTTTCTTTGCCATGGATTTCCTTTCCCACAACCTCTTTACATTCTTTAGATCACCAATAAAATTTGCACTCCACTTCCTTCAGGTCTGGGAATGAACTGCCAGGTGTTTGATCTATTCCGGGAAGAGAGTCTTGAAAGGATAGGGACTGGCAAGAAAGGTGGGCCTCTCATAGCCACCTGGCCTCTGAAGGAGGGACAAAAGAATTACAGACATTTTTTCACTGGGATTAGCTTTCTTGCTAATTCTTCTTGACTTTTCTTAAAATAAATTTTCTTCCTTAGTCTAGTTGCATTTTAAAAGAACTTGTCTAGTGCTGTAACTGTGGTGGGGATGGGTGAGGAAAGTCAGCCGTTGATTAAAAGTTTCCTTCCGTACACTTAGTCCTGATAAATATTCATTAAGCTGCTTGTTAGTGTATCAGTATGCTCTCTTCATGGGAAATGCCAATTTCAATATCCTTACATTATGTGGGGGGAGAAAATACATTCACAGAAACTTCAACACAGAGTGTTATGTGTTCAGTGTGGAAGTCTCAGAAAGGCCATAAACTTGACAGGGACACCAAGGAGGCTGACAGAAGTGGTGTGGGAAAGACATTGTGAGTTAAGTGCTGAAATGATCAAGGAAAACGGGAAAATGAACTAAAGACAGTGTCAAGGGTGCACTAATGTATGGCTTGAAATGTCAAGGAGGGAATAAAGTTGAGTAGTGAATGCAGAACTCTACCATCCATCATTTGGTAATCCAGCAAATTCCAAGAGTAACTGCCTGCTTAAAATCAACTCTGTAGAGCTCTAGAGCTGGGATGATTTATCTGCATGAGCAAAACACATTTGATCTGAACCAAGCATGAAAGTATATTAAACATGTAGTCTTTGAAAGAATCTTATTGCTGTATTACAGATAGAGAATTGAGGTAGGTAATATAATTAATAAATAAACATCACCTTCTTTGTTTAATCCATATTTTGCCCAACAGAAGGAACAACTTCACACTTTACAAGAGGCAGTGTCACCTCTGATCCACAAACCATTTTATTTCAAACACGTATTACTGTTACAATTTTGCCTACTGCTTGGGTGGGAAAAGGCCTTTCCATATATCACTCACAGCAGAACAATTCAATTTCCTTGTTATATCCATCTGGTGTTTATATCAGTCTCTTGAAATGTAGGGGCCTTTAGAATTAGATCAGAAATATTCCATGTAGAATGGAGCAGAGATTCATGTCACTGACAATCAGATAGAAAGAAAGGAAAAATAACATCACAAAGCCATCATTCCTTCCAGATTTTTGGAAGACCAGCACTATATCCTCTTTAATTAATTAACTATCAGGCTACTTCTGAGGTCCTGGTCAGTGCTTTCCTTTTTTGAGGCAGCAGGACCCCACTCTGCAGTAGATTATGGGATCAATTTCTCTTTGCAAAAGTGAGAATAGCTGAACTAGTTATAGGACATCATTTTGGAACGCCTACCTTGGCTCTTAACCCACTTATTTCTTGACATTAAGATTTCACTTTTAAAGGCAAATGAACCTTTGTAGCCTAGTTATAAATAAAGCTTAAACATGAAGAGGTGGGAATGGTGGAATGTTGCTTTAATTTCAAGTATATCTCCAAAACCTGGGCATCAGAGCCTTGACTAGGAAGCTGCTGTCCTGCAGAACAAGCAGCTCAAGGATGAAGTGCCCTCAGGGCTGCTGATAGGAAAGGGAGAGGAGAAGCTAATGTATCAACCCACCAGTGGACTTGCATGTGGACCAGGGCCTGACCACCTTCATGATATAGGCCACCTTATACTTTCTGGGCATTAAATAATTGTACTAAATCTCAATGCAGCACACAACTGTAATTATTTGGTATTAACTTATGACTTTGTAAGTTTGTACCGGCGGAGAATTTTTTTTTTTGAGACAGGGCCTCGCTTTGTAGTTCAGGCTGGCCCTGAGCTCAGCCTCCAACTCACATCACAGCAATCCTCCTGCCTCTGCCTCCCGAGTGCTGGGATACAGGCGTGAGCCACCACGCCCGGCACTGTGGTATGTGGTACTGGTTGCTGCTGGGGGTGAGTCTCCATGCCCAATATTGCATGTGGTTACAGGGAAATAAAATCCGGGTCCTTGCACTTGCAAGACAGGTGCTGGAACCACTGAGCTAAATCCCCGGCCCCTGGTGGAGAATTATTAAGTCAAGTTTTAGTCTTGCCCATGGCCAGGCCATGCCTCCATCAACAGTGATAAGCTGGATCTAAACAACAAGGATCATCTCATTAGAGAGAACTGTGATGTCTTTGAGTAGGAAGGGAACTTCAGGGCCTCTTAGTTCACTCTCCAAACTGACACAGGCATTCTCCCTATAAAATCCTTTTCCTGTATCTCTCAGGCTTCAACCTGCATCTCTCCAGACCAGAGGTATCTCATATCCAGAGGGAAGTCCATGTACTGCTTCATCACCTCAACAGTTTTTATTTTCAGCCAGATTTGTGTTTTTTCATATCATCAGTTGACTACTTCTCCTGGTTACTTAGAAAACACGGAGCTTCCCTTGACACCCATGCCATTTTCCTGAGAGGAAGCCGAGAAACAGAAAAGGCCCTGGCAATAGTCTCTGATATTTTCTCCAGTGCTCCACTCCAGATCAGATGCATGATCTGGGCTTAAATTCTATGAGCTTTTTCCTATGGTTTCATTTCCTTGGTGCCTGTAAATTGATTTTTTGAAGATCTGTATCTGTATATATCTCAAGATTTTTGCAAACTGAAATTTTTTGAGGAGTACAGCTTAATCTTCACATAATATTGCAGAAAATTTCAAACATACACAAGAGTAGATATACAATAATCAATGTCCTGTACCTACTGTCTTGTGTAAATATGACAGTTTCTGCTTAATTTTATTTCACCTTTATCCTTACCCATTAATCTTCCTAGATTGTTTTTAAGTAAATCCAAGATACTGTACAAGGTCATCCATAATTTTCCACTGTTTCTCTAAAATGAAGGACTGACTTTTATATAACATTATCACATTCCTTAAATTCAAAATAATTCCCAAATTTTTTTTTTTTTTTTTTTTGAGACAGGGTCTTGCTTTGGAGTTCAGGCTGGCCCTGAGCTCAGCCTCAAACTCACATCACAGCAATCCTCCTACCTCCCGAGTGCTGGGATTACAGGCGTGAGCCACCATGCCCAGCCCTGTGGTATGTGGTACTGGTTGCTGCTGGGTGTGAGTCTCCACATCCAGTATTGTTATGTAGTTACTGGGTCGAACCAGGGCCCTTGCGCTTGCAAGACAGGTGCTGGAACCCCTGAACTAAATCCCCAACCCTATTCCCAAATATCTTGAGCTGTCATGTTAACATTTCTTTTTAATTTGTATGTTTGAGGATGCAAAAAAGTTTCTACCATTACAATTTGGTAATATGCAATTTAAGTCTTTTTGAAAAATCTACCAATATTCCTATCCACCTCATTTTATTTTTTCCTTTCATTTTCACTGGTTAAGTAAAATAGGTGATTTGTCCTGGAAAATTTTACAAAGACTTTGTTTTTCTACATGTCATCATAAAATGTTGAATGCTCTTTTTGTCATCTGGCAGAGGGAAACTTGGACACCGTATCTGGAGGTCTGAAGAGATTCTGGTTAAGGACTGATTCAAGATTCCTCCTAAGGGGAGCAAGACCTATGATACTCCTTTTTTGGTGACGTTTACTGCTGCTGCTGTCTTTTGTCTATATTTATTAACTTAGTACATATGGTAAGATGATATTTAATTGGTAGCATTTCTTTTAGATTTTAGCTGGAATATTTCCATAACAAGAAACTCTGCCTATCAGTTGTTTACCCTTATAGGCTGTCTTTACAGGAAAGGCATATGAACATATTTATATCCACTTATTAGTTGTTAAAATAATCAGTTCTCTGATATCTTCATCAATAAGAGTTTTAACAATGTTGCTATGAACTCTTAGACACACTTGGTGTGTTTTACTTGATAGAAATTAGTATTCTTGATAGTGCTCAACTGGCTCCACCCTTCATTAAGGGAAGCCTTTTTGACATAATCCAAGTGGTCATTGAAAATTTCCTTCCTCTTTAATATGATGACATTCCAGAATTCTCTTATAATTTTTTTTTCCAGACAGAGTCTCACTTTGTAGTTTAATCTGGCCCTGAGCTTAGTGAGCCTCGAAGTCACAACAGTCCTTCTGCTTTTGCTTCCCAAGTGCTGAGATTACAGGTGTGAGCTACCACACCTGACTGTTTTAAACATTTTAAAATCTGATGTCTTGACCCAAACACTCCTTTCTAAGAAGGTCAGTTTCATTCTAGTGATAAAATAGTGCTTAGAAACCATAGTGTAGAAGAAAAAGTGTTTGTTACTATTGAGTTGTTCATTATTTGTGGTTCTTTAAAGAAAAAATATGTCAGTCCACAAATTCTTTCACTTCAAATTCAGAACTACAGAGTTTTTAGCCTAGTCTCATATATACACATTTGTGTTCATGTATATAATTTTATGTATGTGTGTAAAAATGTGTCTTTCTCTGAAGAATGCATTCTTAACATTAATCTACTTTAATTTTTCATACACATACTACAGTCTCAGATTAACAACACTTGCAGTAGTTTCTACAGTTTGAACACTGAAAGTAGTTTAAGAGAGTTTTCTAGGTTTTGTTCTTCTCCATTTCAAATGAACAGTCAAATGAATGTGTTCTAAAGCCACCCAGATTTGTTCTTTATGCACAGATGCACAGTTCCTCTTTATGCACAGATGCACAGTTAATATACTTTTTTTGTTCTTCCTTTCAGTTACAAGGGATTACACCTTTAAATGCCATTTTATAGTCATATATATGGTCTGAAAGGCAAATACATAAACAAGAAATATTCGGCTCTAACATCTATCCTCACATCCTCTGTCTATCTATAATAGAATTTTTTTAAAAAAACTGTAGCTTTTGTCTTTCTAGTTTTAAAAAGTAAATACAGTCATATTGGTATGCATCCTGCCTCCAATAAAACTTTAAGTAAAAAGTAGGGTGTTGTACAATCTTACCTACACATCGCTTTATTCATCTTACACTGTATCTTGGAGATCATTCAATAGCATAACATTCCTCATGTGTTTTTGTAAGGCAGTGGTGTGGGTATATTTCTGTGTGTTCAGTAACTGGGTAGTTAACTAATGTGAGATTGTTTTCAATGTTTTACATTTGCAAATTATTCTAAATATAGGGTGTGTGAATTCAAATTGTTTTTGTGTTGTTACTTTCAAAAATTTCTCATTAGTTTATTTTATAATTGTGCTATAGAAATGAAATTTATGATTAAAGGGCTAATGCAGAAATTTTCAAAAATTGGCAAATATTGTAATGTTGAAAAATATTGTCTCTATAACTCTCATGACACTTTACATTCTCACGTCCCTCAAGGGCATGAACTGATGATGTTGGAGACACCTAAAGCATTAAAATTATAAAATAATGGGCCACGATGGCACTGCCTATAATCCCAGGACTCCGAAACTGAGTCAGGAAGATGGTGAATTTCAGGGCAGCCTGAGAAATGTACATAGCAAGTTTAAGTTCAGTCTGGACGGCCTATCAAGATCCTGCCTCAAAAAATTATAGTATAAGTGTTTCATGGAACTATGATATTTCCATGAGTCTTCTTTTTTCCAGGCTGAACTTACTGTACCTCTTGCATGCTAGATAAGCATATCTTTTATGTTCATAGTTATTAATAAAATTCTTAAGCAGGAATTATTTGAATAAGAAACTTGAGCAAACATGAGGGGACTTCTTCCAGGTTAATGTTGCTTGAGCTTATTGAATTTGTCTGATGGCACATCTCACATTTCTTTAACCACCACCAATACATATAAAATTCTCCACCCCACCAGCACATATAAAATTGTATCTGGCGACCATATCTTTTACTAGTACACTGAAAGACAGTGTTTGTTTGTGGTTGTCTTTATATCCTGAATTAATTTGAAATGTTTATTGGAATTTCCATTAAATGAAAACTCCACAGCATTCCATGCCCCACTTATATTCACTGGATCTGGCAGTGTGCAATTTCTTATTCCTCCCCAAGGTCAAAATGGCATTGAAAGAAAAGCATTTTAAATAGATTTGGGACATGAGGGCAGCCATGTCGGTACACAAACACTCACGGAAGACTACTTCCAGAATTTCTGCAGAAAATAGCAAGAATGATGGCATAAGTGTGTCCAGAACAGGAAGGGGGCAGAGTTTTGAGGTGGAGTAATAATAATATATCTTTGACTATGGTGCATTAAAAACATAAACATTGGTTGTAAGTTTGGATCATACCTTGTATACTAAAGGTAGTTCTGAAGTCATCTGAGTTCTATCCTGTCTCCATCATTAAATAATTATGTTGTATTAGATCACCTGTTATTTAAATCTCACTATTTCCATTATCTTATAATACATGAATTTTAGTAGTACCTATTGTAGTAACTACACCATAAAATATATAAAACACTTAAATATGTAATATATAACATATATGTCTATATAATGTATATATAAAATACCTCGCAAGTAGTAAATCCTAAAAATGTTAGTTACTGGATGAAATCTGGTAATCCAATAGCAAGGTCACCCAAAATGCACATACTTTGCCAATAATAATTTTTACTGAATATGTAGTGTCTCCCATAAAAATCACCATTTCTATCCTCAAGAAGTTTCAAGGTAATAGAATCTTTTTCCAATTTTTACCCCTTAGGCTTTACACATGTTTGTGGGCCTGAGTTCCTTCCTGAGTAGAGTATTAGTTAGGATTAGATTTAACTGCATGGAACAGACATCTCAAAATAACACATCCTCAAGTAAAACAGAAATGTCAGTTTGTAGTAAAATAATTCAGATATGAAACCATAGAGCCATCAGTAGCCCAAGTTTCTCTCTTTATTCTTCACTATCTTCTGTATATAACTTCCCTCTTTCTGACTGTAGCATGACCTAGATGGCTGTGTGACCCTACCCCTCATGACTGTACTACAAGATGATAGTAGTTAGAACAGCAGAAAGGTGAAAGGGTCACTCTTCCAAACTAGGTGATTTCAACCAACCTAGAAGTCAGGTTAGCACCTGCTGCTGTGTTTAATTTCCCCAAATATAGTTACAGGGTCCTGCCATGCTAGGCCCCAGGATGAAAAGGTATGTTTATCCTTGGACATATTGCCTGTCCTCCCAAATAAAGTCATAGCTCTGTCCTTAATGAAGAAAAAAAGTCATGTACAGGACCAACAACTAAGCGTCTGTGCTACCATACATCTGTGTCTTTTGATACCCCCCTCTATGTCTCTGCATTTCATCATTTATTGCCACCACAGTTGCAACCTCTTATACGAACCATGGTAAAAGTTTCCAAACTGTAGAATCAATGAAAAGAGCTTGGTGAGCTTAGCATTAGAACAGATACTAGTGTTATAAAGATGAACAAGATGGTACCATACTTCAATCTTCTTGAAAAACTTTCCTGGCTTTATATACTTACCATTACCCTTTCTGGTCAAACTTCTAAAAATAGATAAAACCTCTTATAATTCACTGGTTTTCAAAGCTACTCCTCCATAAACATCTTCTGTGCTTGTACAGTTATAGTGTTTTAAGAATTTTGATAGTTTTGACTTTCTTAAGTTTTATAGTCTCCATTCATGAAATCTAACTATATCTCCTCTGATTTAAAAAGATGTACATTATGCTATTCTTTACACTTTCTTCTTTCTGTCTTATGAACTCTAAAATGAGGATCGCTTCCTTCCAAGTTTCTACATCATTTTATTTCACTTTGAGTTTCTTCCCAGCCACTCAGACTTTGTTCACAAAAATAAATTTTGTTTCTATTTTTTCATATTCTGGAAGGGAAGCCTAATGACAAAGTCCACAATTGTTCAGAAGACCTGCATTCACCAGAAAGAATCTTTTTACCAACATTCAGGTGATCAAATTTTAAAATTCAGCCTGGACTATGAGTCTGTAGATCATCTGCACACACAAAAAGGGAAGGAACCACCGCAGCATGCGCAGAAGGAGGAAAGAAATCAGACTGAGCAGTCATTATGCAATAATGCATTAATAATGGATGGCATATCGAACCAAAAAAGGGTCTGGCAAAACTCCCAGGTACTTTTCATAAAACAATTTCCATGACTTGCTTCGCCTGTGAAAATAGGAACACATTATCCCATATTTATCTGGGGATGGAGAGGTGGCACGGGTTCAAGGATTGGTATGGTGACTCTTCACTTGTCTCTGCCTCTCCAACTCCTCAGTTTCTCCTCATTAGCATGTATATAGCTGTGGGAAGGAGCCCAAGAGCCTTATTACGATCCACAGAATGAGATCCATGTCCTTGAGTTCTTCCCAGCAACATGCATGGGATTACCCCTGACAGCTGAAAAAATTCAGTGCTTAGAAAAAGGGAATGGCTGAGCTCAGGGCCAGCCTGAACTGCAAAGCGAGACCCTCTCTCATACAAAAAAAAAA
>PVIR01031560.1:0-19348 GCA_004026965.1 Petromus typicus
GGGATTTAGTTCAGTGGTTCCAGCATGTGCCTGGCAAGCTCAAGGTCCCAAGTTTGATCCCTGGTAACCACACACCACAGCACTCAGGAGGCAGAGGCAGGAGGATTGCTGTGAGTTCAAGGCTTGCCCGGGCTACAAGATGAGCTCAGGACCAGTCTGAACTACAAAGTGAGACCCTGTCTCAAAAAAAATGAAAGAAAGAAAAAGAAAAGACAGGACGAAGAAGTAAGAAGTGGAGCTGAGGGAGGGGGCTGGGAAGGGCAGGGCTGCTGTCCATACCTTGCAGCCCTCACAAGTGATGCAGCGGTAGTGATAACCGGTCGCCTTGTCCCCGCACACGACGCACTGCTCGTCTTTGTCCAGGTAACTAGGGATGTACCCTGGGAGGGAGGACAGGTGGAGAGCGTGGCGTAGTGCGAGGCGGACAGCCTCCTCTAGACGCTCCCAGCCCACCCTTGCCTTCTGCCCCATCTCGTGTGCAGCCCAGGCTGGGAGAAAGACAGAACCCGGTAATTCTTTTCACTGCCCACTCAAGGGTGGCTGGCTTCTTTCCTTCTCTCTTTCCCTCTCTCTCTCTCACTGTCTATTTACAAAGACTGAGAGTTGAACTCGGGTCCTTAGGCGTGCCAGGCAAACGCTCTCACCACCATGCTGTACCCAGCCCTTTCTGTCTTTCTGTTTGGAGCCAGGGTCTTGCTATGTTGCCTGGGCTGACCTTGAACTCCTGGGCTGAATCGACCTGCCTCAGCCTCCCAAGTAGGCCTGCCGCACGTGAAGGGGAGAAGTGTGCCAGGGAGAGCCCCTCAGGGTGGAGCGGCCCTTTCAGGGGAGTCAGGCCCTCCCCCTGCACAGCTCAGGCCCTGACCCGGCGGAACCTCCAGGAGTGGTTCCCAGAGAAGGGAAGAGGACCTGCTGGACCTAATCGCTGGGAAGGCTGGGGCGTGTCCCACATCACTGCCCTTCACCCAGACAGCCTCCCAGCCTCTGGGAGCTCCCCGGCAGCAGGCTGGAAGGAGCCCAGGACCAAGCGAGGCGTGGCAAGCAGGGCGTGCAGAGCCAGGCTCACCTGACATGCTGGTTTTCAGGGGACATTGGCCGTTCTTTCTTTTTCGCTTTCCATCTGGCGACCTGGCACTGGAGGGGGACAAAGTGGGCAGAGTCTCAGAGCAGTTCTGGGGCAGCCCCTTCCTACCAAGAGACGCATGCCCACCCACCGCAGCTTAGGTGGGCCTGGCTATCTGGCAGTTGCAGGGAAAGATAAGGGGCTTGTCTGGGCCAAAGCACGTTCTAGGGCACCAGCATACACACACACACATGTGCACACATGCACGCACACACACGCGCACACAAACACATGCACGCGTGTGTGCGCAAGCATTGTCCTAAGGTCTCAACCCACATACATTCACACTGCAGACCTCCAGCACCACGGTTTACAGGACCCATATTTAAAGACTTCGGAGCTGATAAATAACTGAAAGAACCTTCAGAACACTCTCAGAGCTGTGCACCTTTCAGAATACACATGCGCAGATACAGCACACATCTGTGCAAGTGACCAGGGTGCAGCCTTCATATAAACCCAAGAATGACAATAAGTCCTGGATCGATACCTCTGCAACTCCCAGCCACTCTCAAGGGTGACACATGACCCCTAGGGCACACCATGTGTTATACAACCCTGGGACAGGCACCCAGCAATCTCCCCTCCCCCAGAGTGAACGTGTGCTGATTTCTAGGCCACACCCACATGCTAAATAACCCATAGCCTCGGAAAATACTGGATCATCCTGCTCACAGCCTTCCTTTAGCAGCACCGCAAACCAAAGTGCACTTGTGCCTGGCAACGCCGTGCACTGCAGTCTGAGCTAAGAGGAGGACCCTGAGCCCCTCCATGCAGGGTATTATTAGCCACCATCACCCACGGCACATACATGTTGCCAGGTTCTGCACATACATGTTACATAACCTCAGTACACGCAGGTTACATAAGCCCTCTGCACGCATGCAAAGATTGTATAACCTTCCACACCCACCCTGCGCGTGGCATGTCGCAGGGGCCCTCCTCTTGGAGGTGGATGCAGCTCCCAACACACTGACACAGTGACCTTGGTCAGGGTCACAGTCGCAGACAGCCCTGTGCTCCACACCCCCTGGGGATCACCCTCCTCTGTTCCTGGGAGGCTGCGGACGCAGGCCTCCCTCCTGCCTTCAGGAAGGTGAGCGCAGGGCAGCTCGCCCACCTAGGCCCCAGCGGAGCTGTCCTCTTCCACAACTACCCGCCTCCTGGCCTCTGGGTGCAGTTGCAGGGATAGCCACGAGGTGGCGCACGGATGTGGGGGAGGGGCGGCGCGGGGGAGGGGCACTGGGAACCTGCCTTCCCGCCGTTAAGGGCACACTCTACCGCAGCCAGAGAAGTCTGGGCAGGAAAATACAGGGGATACAAGTGACAGCCCAGACGTTTCTTTTCACACTGGGGCGAGGGTTTGGGGGAGAGGCGTTATGCCAGTGCCTGTATACATGACCAGGCAGCCCCATCATTTCCTCTACCCCTCGGGGAAACTAGGCTTGGGCCCCAGAGCTTGGCCTGGCCTCCTCCAGCCTCCTGGCGTGGATTTGATCTCCTAGGCAACAGGGAGCCACACTGCTCCCCAGAGCACCCCACCCCCTTTCCCTGGCCATAGGCACAGGCTGTACCCAGCTCTTGGGACATCATGCCAACTGGGACAGAACTCTGGGCCACTTGGAGCTGACAAGAGTGGCAGAGACCCTCTGGGCAGCTTGGAATAGGGCAGGTCACAGACCACGGTGCCCGGCTGTGTGCACAGGGCTGTTGCCTCGCCCACGTGGAGCGCAGCCTTCACAGCTGGCCTGTGCTCCACAGCAGGGCCCGCCCCAAGCGAGCGCGAACAAGGAAGAGCTTGTGGGGTTCCCAACAGACGCCAAGTGCAAGCGCCTGCCGTGACCAACATTACTGGGGTGTGTGGCCTGAAAAGTCGTGTTCCGGGTGCCACGCTGTGGACACTACTCGTCTGTGGTCGGATGGGGAGCAGCTGGCTGGGAGGGTAAGGGACAGGGGCTCAGGTGAAAGCAGCCATGATATCGAGGACCCCAGACCACTGCCAGGGGCGTGGCCACAGGGCAGCTGCCGTGAATCACTTTGCCTTCCAAATGGGCAACTGACCCAAGCCCCTAATTCCTGGGACTCCCACACAGGCCCTCTCTCCTGCTGGCCTTACGTCCCTTTCCAGAGATGTCTGAGGGACCTCACTCTGCCCAGGCAGGGGAGCGTACCTGCCACCTGGAGTTGGCACTTGCAGGTGCCCAGCCCACACACATTACCTGTCCTCCTCCGGGTCCGACCCACACTCCACCTTGCTTGGCTTCTGTTCCATTCACTGCAATTTCATCCAGGATGCTCTCCAGCACGCCAGGAGACGGGGGCAGGCACGCGCCCCCCAAAGTACCCACAGCCCACCCACCCCCGCCACCCAGGCCTTAGGGCCCAGCACCCATGGTACCTGCCCAGCACTTGGCCTTTCACACCATGCCCTGCGCCCCGAGGGGGGCGGGCGGTGGGAGGGGCCCGGGAGCGGCAGGTGGGGGAGCTGGGGAAGGCGGGGTCCGAGGGGGTCCGGGGCTAGGGGCTGGGGAAGTCGGTGTGGAGTCTTTCTGTCCGGAATCCCTGTGGACAGAAGACAGAAGCCGGGTAAGGAAGTGCCAGAATTCCTCTGAGAGCAAGCCCTGGGGCTCTGGAGCCCATAACAAGATGGTGAGCAGGTGGGCACAGTTAGAGGGGCAGCAGACGGGGGTGGGGGGGAGCAGAGGGAAAGCGCCAGGTCACCGGTCGCAGGTAACTTCCATTCCATTGCTCTGGCCCCCACTGCCGTGAGTGAGTGCCAGGACCACTGTCCACCCTCTGAGCACCCAAGATGCGTCAAGGTGATGGCGCAGGACAGGACCCGAGAGGAGATGCTTCCAAAACAGGGACGGGGGTTCTGGTGCAGGCCGGGGCACAAGGGTAGCAGGTGGAGATCATGAATCTCTCCTTTGGCACTCTGACAGAGAGGGACCCCGAAAGCCAGGACTGAGCCTGAGACTCGCACGAGAGCCAAATGCCACCAGCCATTTAAGAATGGACTTCTCAGATGGTTTAGCTGAGCTGGCACCTACCAGGACAGCGAGGGAAAGGGCGAACCCAATTAAATAAAAGTACTCTCAGAGAGCCGCGGAAGCTGACAGCTGAGGAAACTGAGTCAGAAAGCACGATCTTCCCTCAAGTTCACACAGCCCAGGAGCAGGTGGGGCGGGGGCTGCCCTGTCTCACAGCCACGCTCTAATGTCATCCTTGTTCTGCCACGTGGGAGCAGGACAGTGCCAGCCTGGGCCCACCACCCCAGCATGCTGCCATTCAGGCGGGGGCTGCAGACCTGTGGCTGAGTCTCTGTGCACACAGGCAGGGGCGGGCTGTGGGCGGGGCCGAGGGCTGCCCCGCCCACACTCTGCCTCACCTGTGGCCTGGCCCCTGTACCAGAGAACTTGCCCTCGGCCCCCCATCCCCACCCCTAGGAGCTGATAAGGGGCCGAGCTAAGAAGAGGGGACAGAGATAAGCCAGGGCACAGGGCAGGCGCGGGCACCTGGTGGCCCCTGGGGTGGGGAGTGTGGGAGGAGCAAAGAAAAGTGGCCCATTCTGTCTGGACCGGCCAGAGCTGGGCACTGGGGGCCGGACAGAGGACTGGGGTGGGGGGGCAGGGGGCGGGCAGGGAGCCTTAGCCCAGGGAGCAGTCAAGAAAGTAGGTCAAGTTTTTCTTGGCTTGTGGAGAAATTCCTGTTATAAATTTATAATGGCGTAGCCAGCCCTAAGGGGTGGAGTTGGGAGAGGAGTGGGCGGGGCGGCCCAGGACGGGCACTGAGGCCTGCTGCTCGCAGCCAGAGCGGAGAGGGGGAGGGGGGCTTGGGCCGGCCGGCCAGGCCTGACAGTGGAGCGGCTCTGCTATCGTCGCGGGCCAGGGCCGGCTCCGTCAGCCTGGCTGCCTCTGAAGCACTTCCAGTCTCTCCCTGGATCCGGGTGTCTCCCTGTGGTGTCCCCCCACGAGCTGTGCCTCGGTGCTTGGCACACCCTGGCTGCAGTGTTGCCCCCGCCTGTCTCCTGCCTGCCTGGCACACTGCCACCACTTGTTTACAGAAGCTGGAAAAATCCACTTGCCAGCCGGAGGCCCGAGCACCCCCGGGGAAGAGAGGAGGCAGGCCCGGGAGTGGGCACACAGACAGGGGCAGCCCTGGGGAGCAGGCCCTCGGAGCAGGTCCTGGGGGTAGGCGAAGAGGGCGGGACAGGCGGGCTTGGGCACTGGCGGCTGTGGGCCAGGCTGGGTAGGGAACCCCAGCAGCAGCCACACGGCACAGGCAGTTCCCGCCCAAGCCATGGCTTTGGAGGCCTCCCCAGCGCCCCCACTCTATCACTACCAGTTGCTGCAGGGTAGACCTGGGGCTGTGCCAACCTAAGCCACCCTGCTTATTTCTCCTCCCCCTCCCTGGCCCCAGTCTTAACTCCAAATGTGTCTGGGCACTGCCAAGGGCTTGCACGTGCCCGCTGGTGGGAGGGGCAGTCCTCTCTTCTACGTCCGTGCAGAGCTAAACGGCGCCCTAGTGCCAGTTGGTGCAGTCCAGGCCCTGGTTAGGCCCTGGAGGGAGGCAGAGAACCAAGGTGCTGCCCTCACTGCCTGAGGCACCCTTGCCGGGCACCTAGAGAGAGTCTGGAACCCCTGGGGACTACTCCTGAAGTCTCCCCAGAAACTCCTGGGCCTCAGGACAACTCAGAGCCCAGGCAGAGGGTGCAGGGGGCGCCTCCACATGGCCCACTCTAGCTTGGGCAGAGGGTTGTGGGGCTAGGGCAGTGGCACCCCTTATGGCGCTGCCTCCCTCCCCTCTTCTGGGAGCATACTCCCAAGCTCCTTCCTGGCATGCCCCGGGCGGGGGGCAGGGCAGGGGGCAGGCGTGGGCCGAAGGAGACGGGGCGGGGCTCTGGGGCTCTGAGACTCATTTGGATGGCAGGGACAGCAAGACCCACCTGTCGGCTGGCCTGGCCACCCACTCCCTCCGTCAGATAAGAGCTGCCTGGTGGCAGCACGGGCAAGGAGCCCGCAGAGGGGGAAGCATTTCATTAAGCCTAAGTGCTTCTGGGATGGGGGACAGGGACGGGAACGGTGCGGCATCCACGGGTACCGCGCCACGTCCCCTCTGCCTCCTGTCCAGCTCTGCTGCCCTGAGGATCAGGGGACACCCAGAAATTCTGGGGCCGCCAGCAGGGAGTCTGTGCCCCTGCGAACCAGCCCCGAATGGTACTTCATACTCTGCTGCAAGTCTGCACTTGGCTTGGGTCCCGTGGTGTGGTCCGGGGCCCCTGAACTTCGCCCTTAATGTTCTGCAGAAAGCCCAGGCCTCCTTGTCAGGGCAGACACAGACGAGGCTGAGGGCTGGAGGAGGAGGGAAGGGGCAAAGGGGGCCACGGGGAGGGATGGGAGAGGGACGAACAAAGAGCCCGGGCAGGGTGGGCAGAGCCGGGACACAGAGTAGAGGAAAAGGGAGGAAGGGGAGATGGGAAGGCGGGAGAAGGGCGAGGAGGGAAGGGGCAGATGAGGGAGGGAGAGGAAGGGGGAAAGGTAACAAAGGAGGATGGGTGGGGGTGCTTGTGCCCTGCCTGAGGCCCACCCCATGGAGGCTGGGGGAGGGGGAAGCAGGACTGGTTTCCACGGAGACAGCTGGTTCTTGGTGGCCTGGCATGTGGGCTATTAATAGTACTCTGGGTAGGTTCACACCTCCTTCTCCCCTTCCCCTCTCTGCCTGCTGCTAGGGTGGGGGAGATTCCCCCCACCATACTCCCAGTCACCTGGCATCCATGCCCGATTCCACACCGTGGGAGCCAAGAAGGGCCATGCCACAGGGCCAGGGCAGCCACTGAAGCCCAGACACACATAGGCATGCACGGGCAAACAGGAATCTGTGCGCAGACACTGCCCCTGTGCCAACATGGGCTGCCCCACGCTGGGCACAGACCCAGCAGGTCCCTGAGGCTCTAGCTCTGTCGAGGAGCTGCAGCCCACCCATGCCCCATGCCACGGAGGGGTAGACACCTTCCAGGTCTAGGGCTGCCATCTCCTTCCCTGGACCCCCCACTTGTGTTCTCTGGTTGGATTGGGCACGGCTGCCCCACCCAACTGTCTGTTCGCCCGTGCCAGGAAACACAGGAGTGAAGGCGGGAAGGCAGGTACCGTCTGGCAGGTGTGATGGAGAGGTACACACAGACTCAGGGTGCAGCACAGCAGGCAGGGGTGTGGGGGCAACACCCTCGGGGGCTCTGGGATCTGGACTGCAAGGCTCTGACGCAGGAGTCTGATCTAGCTGCTGTCTAGCCAACAGGATTTGGGGTTTGGGGTATCCCAAGGGGAGGCTGGCAACAAACAAAGGATCCTCCCTGCCCCCCCCAAGAACAGAACAGGAAGCACACCCCCTGCAGGTTGGGGACAGAGAGCCATAAACAGCAGCCCCGCCTTGGGCCATGCCCAGCGCTAACATCAAAGCTGCGCTTCCCACCCCACTGCCCCAGAACCTTACCCACCTGAGTCCCCTGCCCCAGTCGGGCATCAAGGGGAGTGCCCAGCCTAAGGTCACCTCCCTGGCCACATCCTGCCCTCATGCGCGCCTTTAGAGGGTTGTGCCACACCTGTGCCCCTCCTCTGCAGTTCATGGAACTTGAGGCTCTCTGCCCCAGTTGCCTTCAAAAATGGGCGGCAGGATACCCTGCGGGGTGTGCTGGTGCATGCCCAAAATCCCAGCCCTCCACTGAGCCAAGAGGATTGCCATGAGTTCAAGGCCGGCCTCAGCTACATAGTGAGGCTGTCTCCAAAAGCAAACACACACACTCCAAAACCACAAAAATGGGGGAAGGAGATGCTACAGCCAAGAAGACTGGAATGAGGAGCACCCCAAGTTTGGCCTGGTGCGCCCCCTCCCCCAGCAGCAGGTAACTGGAACAGGAGCTGGGCAGCTGCCTGCCGGAGGCGGGAGTGTCAGAGTCACCGCGCTCCCAAGGAGGCATCGGCACAAGCTCGGGGTGCGTCCTCTGCACCCTCTCTTCATGGCCTAGGCAGAAGTTGTCTGCGGTCCTTGGGATAGTGGCCTGCAAAGGATGGCGCAGTGGGTGGGAAAGAAAGGCAGGGCGTCTCCCAGGCGCCCCAGGGTGCAGGAGGAGCCCCCACCGAGGCAGAACCGGCAGGGGCAGTGGGGGGTACAGAGCAAGAGGAGAGACAGGCAGAGAGAGAGGCAGAAAGGAGGGGGACGAGAAGAGGAAGGGGGAGAGGGAGGGAGGGAGAGAGAAGGCGAGAGAGAGAGAGAGAGAGAGAGAGAGAGAGAGAGCGCGAGCGAGAGAGTGAGCGAGAGCGAGCAAGCGGGGAGCGAGGGGGAGGGAGAGAGAGGGGGAGACCGACGCAGCTGAGCCCCAGGCACACACTCGGACACGTGCGGGCACACACTCACTGCGCATGCGCGGGCCGCTCGGCGCCCGCTCCCGGAGATATTCAGAGCACCCCCACCCCCCCACCCCGGCCCACACATGCACAAAAACACTCTCACATGGGTGCGTGCACAACACGCCCACTCACTGATGTGTACGAAATGCTGATAGCCACCGAAGCCCGCCCCTCCCTTCCCCTCCCCACGCCTGCTAAGAGAGAAAACGAAACGCGCAGCTTGCAGGGCTCTAGGGGCCAGAGCCGTCTCCCTGAGAAGAGGAAGAGGAAGAGGAGGGGGCTGGGGCCGTGCCCAATGGCACCACTCTGCACAGCTGGGGTGTGGCTGTGCCCTTGGCACTTACTTACCCCCAGCTCCTGCTCCCAGACTCAGAGCCCACCCCAAAATAAGCAGGGCAAGGCCAGCACATTTCCTGGGTAGTAACATCCGTTTATTCCTCGTTTTCCCTCTGACCCTCCCTGGGGACCCCTCTATGCCACACAGGAGGGTGTCCCCACTTTAGCGTGACCAAGCTTTAGCATGCCAGGTGACACGGAGGTGGCACTACGTGTGGTCCCTCAACATACCACCCCCAGATGCCATGGTGACTGCCAGAATTGTCTCTGGTTCCCAGTGACATGGACACCCCCAGCCTGGCATATGCCAGTCCTGGGAGGAGAGGAGAATCCACAGGCATTGCCTAGCACACCAGGCAGCAACACAGCACAGACCGAACATGGCATCCCCCGCCCTCCGTGCCTTTCTGGGGCAGTGTTGGGCAGCAAAGCCCAGGTTTCACACTGGTGAGCCTGGTGCTCTGCTGCTCGGCTCCGCCCCCAGCTCTGCCCACCTTATGTTTTTTACTCTTACCCTGAGCAGAAAAGACACCATTGTTTCCACATGATAAAAACCCAGCCCCAAGACAGCTGTGGTGACGTATGCCTGTAATCTCAGCACTCGAAGGCTGAGACAGGAGGAACACTTAGAGTCCAAAGATATTCTGGGGTACATAGTGAATTCAAGGGCACCCCAAACTACACAGCGTGACCTTGTCTCCAAAACAGGAAAATGAAACCAAACCAAATCCAGATCCAAAATCACTAAAGTAGGGGTGGCAAAACCCAGCTCCCCCAACTCCCAGGCAGAGAGAGGGTTCTTTCTGCCCTCAAAGCCACACCTGCAGGGTCTTGGGGGACAGAGGTCCCAGCTGTCAGCCCAGAGTGGGAAAGCGGCAGCCAGGATGCAGCAGGGCCTCCAGTGCTGTGCCCCCCCAACTTCCAATGTCTCGGCTCCCCCTGCACCCCTCTTCCTGCTGATGGCTGATGCCTGCTCCCGAAGGCGAGGGCGGAACACTGGGGCCTGTCACCCAGCGATGCGTCCTGGCTGTGGATGCAGGGAGGAACCGGCTCCTCCCCATCCAGTGCTGTGGGCACAGCAGGAAGGGACAGGGCTCGGGTGAAGGGCTGCTCTCCCCGCTGCATGGCGGAGGATGCTGTGCTCAGTCTGTGCTGCGATGCTGCCTGCCAGGTCCCACCCAGACCTGTCCCAAGACAGATGCAGTGCTGCCCTAGCTGGGGAGGTGTGGTCCAGGCTGCTACCCAGGCTGCCTCTGTGCAGAAGGTGAGGGTCAAGGGCAGGGAACAGAGGCACGATGTGGGGTTTTCTCCATACACTGCCTCCACACTGGCAAAACACTTCAGGGACAGAAGGACAGGCAGAGGCAGGGGTGGGGACCACTGCCCATGCCAAGTTCCATTCTCTGGATGTTTAGGACAGTGGACTCTACCAGTTTTCTCCAAGAAATCTAGGGGAAGAGGGCCAGGGAGTTAGCTCAGTGGTTCCGGCGCCTGTCTTGCAAGCGCAAGGACCCGGGTTCGATCCCCGGTCACCACATACCTCTGGTCACCACATACCATACTGGGCGTGGAGACTCACGCCCAGCAGCAACCAGTACCATATACCACAGTGCCGGGTGTGGTGGCTCACGCCTGTAATCCCAGCACTAGGGAGGCAGAGGCAGGAGGATTGCTGTGATGTGAATTGGAGGCTGAGCTCAGGGCCAGCCTGAACCACAAAAGCGAGACCCTGTCTCAAAAAAAGCTAAAAAAAGAAATCTAGGGGAAGCCAGGCTTGGCAGTGCATATCTATAATTGCATCCCCCTGGGAGGCCGAGGCAGGAGGAGGATCGCAAATTTGAGCCTAGCCTGGGCAATTTAGTGGTTTAGTGAGACCCAGTTTCAAAATCCCCAGCTACTACGGCTGTAGCTCAATGCAAAGGTCCCAAAATCAATCTCCAGTATCCTACCAAAATAAAATAAAATAAAACAAAAAGCCAGGTGTGGTGGCTCACAACTATAATACCAGCACTCAGGAGGCTGAGGCAGGAAGATTGTTGAAGGTTTACAGCCAGCCTAAACTACACAGCAAGACCTCCTCTCAACAAAACAAAACAAAAACTCTGGGGTCCTGAAACCTACAGTTTTCTTCAGCTTAGCAGCCCACACAAACATCTCTAAATGAACTAAGCACTTTATATACTTTAACTCTTCTAAAGGTTTAAAAAAAACCCCAACTAACTAAGGTAGACATTATTACCCCAAAATGAGGCAGGAGGGAATTCACTTCCTGTGCAGGAGGTCACACACCCTGCAAGATGCAGGACTGAGAGGCCAGCCTGGGTGGTCCAGCTCCTCCCCCCTCCCCTCGGTACCTACTAAGCCCAGACTGGGGTCCCCACAGGGACTGCCCCCCCTTTTCTTAACCATGAAGACAGCTGAACTGCTGGAGGACTAGAGACTTTGTTCCTTCATCCAGTGGTGTGTGCCTTGAGACCAAGCCTCAGTTTCCCCTCCAAGCCGCCCACAGATTTTCCACAGTGGACTTGTTACTAGGGCCTCCTTATCCCATGGGCTCTGGATGTCCTGCCCTCTCTGGACCGCAGCTGGCACTGGGGCTGAGAGGGCCTCACTGGCCCCACACAGATGAGCAGCTGTACCCTCAGAACCTGGCCAGACTGGGTGAGACGGGCACAGCTGTCGGGCAGCTCTGAGGTGGGTCTCAGCTGCCAGGGGTGTGAATAAAGGCCCCTGGGGTCCTGCCAACTCCTGCCACTGTCCATGGGGACTGTCCTCTCCCATGCTTGGGTAAGCGTTGGGGGCACCTGCGCACAAAGGGCTCCCCCAGAACTGCTGCCCCCTGGCTGGGCCAGCCAGCCTGAGGGGTCCACAGGAGCAGTAGCAGAACCCCCTGCTTCCCCCATTCCCAGCCCCCAAAACCTGCAGGGCAGCCGCAGCTGCAGCCTTAAGGAAGTGCAGGATGTCCTGCAGCCAGCTGAGCCCCCACCCCCCAGCCCAACCTCCCGCTGACCCCAGAGGCGGGCGGGAGGGGACGGAGCTTGAGTACTAACAACTGGAAAAGTATGAAGGACTCGGCATCGCCACCACCAGTTCCCAGCTCTGAGAAAAGAGGCTGCAGCAGAAACAGAAAAGGGCAGGGTGACAGGGGGTTACAGACTGGCAGAGAAAGAGAAAGAGAGGGAGGAACAGGCACCCCAAAACTGAGAAAGAGACTCCAAGTCAAAAATACACATCACTCCTGCAGACACTGGCCTGTACAGAAAGGCCAAGTGCGCAGGAGGGCCTCGATGGGAAAAAAACGGTAGACTCACTTTGGGGGGCAGAGGCCTCGAAGGAGGGAGGCCGAGGGTCCCTGGAAGGGAGGTGCCCCAGGTACATAAACCTGGCAGGGGCAGCTAGGTCCCTTTGCCTTTTAGGGTAGGAATACGAGCTGTGCTGGCTAGGAGGCAGCTCTTCCCAAGACACCCCCTCCCCCAGCAGCCAGGACAATCCCAGCTGCTAGAAGCCATTGGACACTGTTTCAGGCTCACAACTCGGCCCTCCGGAACCCCCCTGCACCCACTTTGCTCTTGTTTCTTTATTCCTTCAAAAGAAAAAAAACGCCCACTGCCACACAGCCTGAGCCCGAAGGAAAGGGACAGAGGAGCCAGAGGGGAAGGGCTATGTGCATGTCGGGGTCCCTGACTGCTTGGGCCACAGCGTGTGGTCTGGGGCTGGATGGGCACTGCCTGCAACTGTGCCCACTGCCTTGTACACGTCCTGCACCTGAGTCCCTAGGACTGGGGCAAACCCGTGCACCTGTGTCTGGAGCGCCCACAGCCAATCAATTAGCAAGTGTTTCCAGAGCACACCCTTTGGTGGGCGCCGGGTGGGATCCAGACCTCTTCCAGTGCTTCTCCCAGGACTCAGTCTAGAAAACGAGGCAGCAAAGGCAACAGTGAGGGCGACCTGCAGTGGGTGCAGGAAAGTATTATCATCCAGAGGAATTTGATTTCCTCCTGGGGGTGGGGGTTGCGTTGTGTACAGAACCTCAGCTTCCACAACGCGTCTGAGAAAATACTTGTTGCTCAGTTGTGTACACAAGGGTTTGTGTTCGATGGGATGACAGCCAGTGCCACGGTAGGGGACAAGGACTGCGTGACGGGTACATGTGAGCACGTGTGTGCCTGTGAGTGACAGGGTCTTTTGTAATGGTGGGGCTGCGTGCACACCCGCATGCCACAGTGACTCCGTGTGGGTGATGTCGACCCCCCCTTACCCCTGCATGTGACAGCATCTTGAGGTGACCCTGGGCACCGTATGTGCAAGGTCCGGCTATCGCCTGCTGTCTCCGTGGGTGTGTCCTGCCCCTGCCCCTCCGAGCTCCATGGTGCGCCACAGCCTGCTTCTTCCCTTGTCCCTGTGTGGGTGTGTCTAGAGCTCCTGCCCTTGAGTCTGCCTGGCCTGCCATCCTCATGGTCGCTGGGTGTGCATGCGGCTGGCCCCTCATCTCGGACAAGGACTCCCTTCATCCCATCCCCCCTCCTGGGGCTGGAGCCAGCGTCGAGGAGCGGGCTCCCCAGTGCCTGCCTCTCCTCTGTGCGCCATCCCCCAAGGGGGGGCTCTCTCTCCATCGCCTGTCACTCCCAGGCCTCCTTTCAGGCTGGACAAGAGGGTCCCAGACAGAAGGGGCGCGAAAGGCATTGCAAAGGGTGGGGGCACACACGACACTGGTCCATTTCTACCCCCCTTCCCAGCCACACCAGCCAGCAGCTGTGCTAATCATCTAGGGCCTATGGAGCACACCCCCCTACACACACACACACACACACACACACACACAACCCCCCCACGCACTCGCACACGCGCTTTCCCCCCACCCCACCAGCAGCGTTTTTGCAATTAAGAGTGTTGCAACCAGCCAGCCATGCTCCATTGGGAGGGGAGGGGGCCCTGACTCTCCCCCTCGCCCCTAGCCCGAGGAGCCCCCCAGAGCCCCCCTCTGCCACCGCAGCTGGAGGCAGCTCTGCAAAGGCCATTGGGACCGGTGGCTGGGTGGGGGCTGGGGGGGCAGGCCTCCGGCGCACCGTAAACAAACCGCGGCGGTGGCGGGCGGGCGGGCGGGGGAGCTCCGGCCGCGGGCCCGGCCCGGGAATGCGGAGCAGCCTGGCGGGACAGAGGCCGCCCTGGCCTCGGCGGAGTGGGCCGGGACGCCATCGCCGCCTCGGGGCGCACCCCGGGGCCCACCGCCCTCCGCGCTGCACTTCCCTCCCCCACGCCGTAAGTTGCAAGCTCGGGGCCGTGACAGGGTCACCGGGGCACCAGCAAGGGCTGAGCCTGGTGGCGGAGACCCCCCGGGCGGCCCTCGCCCCTTCCGCGAGCTGGGCCTTGGACCCGCGGCTTTGCATAATCCATCGCGACATTTGCATATTAATGCCCCGCTCCCTCCTCCTCACCTCGGCGTGGCGCGCGGGGCCTGGCCGAACGGCGACGCGGGGTCTCAGCGCCCCACGCCCGGGGCGTCCATCGGGGGCCGGAGGGGCCCGGGCCGCCCGCCTCAGCGCCCGGTGCGAGTGCGAGCGCGCGGGGGGCGGGGGGCGAGTGCGGCGGCCCCGCGGCTCCTCACACAGGCGGCGGCCCGCAGGCTCCGCCCTCCCCGCCCCGCGCCGCGCCGTGGGCTCGGCCGGCTCCGCGCGCCCGGCCCGGCTCTCGGCTGCTCCCTGCAGGCCGCGCCGCCGCCCCGCCGCGCCTGGGACCCCAGCCCCGCCACCCCGCGCCCCCGGCGGGTGGCGTGCACGGGGTGGGGGGTTGTCGGGGACGTGTTCGGATTGGCGTCTCTTCAGAGGCAGGCTCAGCTTTCAGGGAGCCTGGGAGCGTGCTGGAGGTGCACCCCGGGCCGGGGGAGAAAGATCGAGGAGCCCCCTGCGCCTTTCAGACCCGCAGGCAGAGCCAAATTCCGAGCACTCGAAGGTCCGGAGTTTGTTTGAAAGTTTAGGACCTTTCTGTGCCAGGAATTCGCGGTGTGACCTTGAGCGTATCCCCACGCTCTCCGCCCGGGTACAGCTGGCTGGGGTACACGGCCAGGGCCGGCAGGTGACTCTGCAGTCCGCTTGACCTGAGTGGTTTTGTGCCTACAGTTAATCTGGGAGGGGCTCCTACCTGTTACCTCTCCCCACTTACAAACACCTACCCACTGTCTGCCTTTCAAATCTCACCCCCCACCACCTACAGATTCTTCTTGCTCTGTCACAGCCACCAGCCATTTTCCCAGCAGTCTGCGCCCCTGTGAGCTCGGGAGAGGGGAATGGCTGCGGCCCCTTATTTGCCAGCCTCACTAAGGTGGTCTTTCCTCCCCAGTGGGCCCCACTGAAATCCAGAGGATACCAGGGCCAAGCTAAGAAGGGTGGCTGCATATTCAAGGACCCCTGAATTCAAGCTCTGTGTGCTGGTGGCACACGACTGTAATCCCAGTCCTGGGGAGGCTGAGGCTGGAGGATCACCATGAGTTTGAGACGACATAGCAAGTGCAAGGCCATTTTGAGCTACAAAGAAAGACCTTGCCTCAAAAAGCAAACAAAAAGACTCCTTCAAGGGAGAGGACTCCACGGGGACCCTACCTCTACACGCATGCACACGCATGCACACACCTGCATTCATGAACATAAAACATGCCAGTGACGCCGGAGCCCCTTTCATCTCTGGATCACCTAGCGCCAGGCAGAGGCCTAATTACCCTAGCACCCCCCTCTGGCCCCGCCGGTTCCCCCGCTGTCATTAGCCCAGTTTTACCAGCGGGGGCCACAGCCTTCCCACGGCTGCCAGGGCGGGGCCCAGCCTGCAGTCTGTTCCTGGGGAGGGGTGTGTGTGTGTGTGTGTGTGTGTGTGTGTGTGTGTGTGTGCGCCTCTGTTAACACATAATCAGTCCCTGGCCCAATGGAGTGAGGCTCCGACCATCGTTGTCTTCGGGTCTGGCTGCCCTTTCAACCTCAGTTCTGATCGCGCCACTTCCTTCACAGGGACACGCGATGCACAGGGGAGTGGTGGGTACCCCCCTAGTGGCCACTAGAGTGAGAGGGGTGGCTGGGCTGAATGCAAGGGTGTGCACTGGGGGGCTGCAGTGTGCAGAGTCAGCACACAGCCGCAGACCTGATTCCCGCCTGGGCCCGCCTGCAGTGGACATGCAGCAGCTGCAGGGCGGGGGAGGGCTGCAGCTGCAGCCAGGGCGGTGTGCAGCGTGAGGGCCGGCGGACAGGTGCCACCTCCCCCATGATCATGCGTGGCTGCAACCCCAGGGAGCAGGGCTGCGGTGTGACGCGCTCCCAGACCGCGCTGTACCCTGCTTGGAAATCACCCCTTGGGGTCACATGCCAGAGGCGTTGGGAGTTGTCCAGGTGCTCGTGCGGGTTTCTACTCTGCCTGGACATTCACAGCTGGGGGGCAGGGAGGGGTCCAGAAGGAACCTGGATAGCACAGGGCAGATGGGACCCAGAAGGGGAAGGGGAAGATGCTATTGTTTCTTCCCCTCCATTCTGTGACTACCACATCTGTCTTCCATGCAGCGCGGTAGATACTGGGGTGGGGAGACTTTCTGAAATCCCTCCAAGAAGAATTCCTAAATGTAGACCGAGAAAACGCAGCACGTTCCCACTGCACTTCTAGGCCCTGCCAGGGCAACGTGAGGCATCTGGAACTCAAAGACTGTGCTGGTCGTGCCCGCTTTCTCCTCACACTCTCTCTCTCCTGAGTCCCCAGTGTGGGCTGCTCACAGACCAGGCAAGGACAGAGTGAAGGGCACTTGGGCTCTGGAGCAGGCGTCACAGTAGATGCCAGGACCCGGTAGATGACAGCCTGTGGCCTCCTGTGGCATGAGCCCCTTCCCACCCCACTCAGCCTGCCCACTTGTTTCTTGAAGTGTTTACCTCTTTGTAGATTCTGCTCACCCCAGCTCCCGTTCCCTCCTTGCCGGGAACCCCCCACCCAGGCTGTCCTCTCCCTCTTCCTGCTGTGCTTCAGGGCGGCCCTGCGGGAGCAGTGAGTGGAGGGCGGGGCGGAGCTGCACCGTTAGGGGCCCACCAGAGCAGCGTCTGGCGGCCCCTCCCTATGCTTCGATTTCGGTTGCCAAGGAGCCAGCAGGAACAGCCTGTTCTCTGGGCTCTTCTTGGAGCAGCCATGGCCAGGCCCCTCCCTTTCTTCCTCCCTGGCTGTTGCTAGGAGGCACCCCGAGATTTCTTGAGGATCTCACCCCTAAGAGCCAGAAGGTGCAGCTGACTTTCTGCAGAGCTTTTGCCCACAAAGCCTGGCCACTAAGACTCCACACAGCACCTTGTGTCTGTGCCGGGTAGTGTTGAACATCTCTGGCAGTTTGGGAACACGGGGCCCGGGGCCTGTGCCCAAGCTAAGTGAGTCCTCTCCCCATCTCGTACATTTCTGTGTGTGCCACTCGGTACTGACACTAGGCCCGAGCGCACGCAGCACGTGCCCTGCCGCAGAACCCCACCCCAGCCCCCCTCTCTCCGGATCTCCTGGAATTGAGTGATGTCAGCAAGTGACAAGGTGTTACAGACACCCTTGTCCCCTCCAGACTTATTAGGTGTGCTCTGCAAAGACAGCTGAGGAAACTGAGGTACAACCAGCTGGGAGAACCTAAAACCCAGATATTTCTCTACCTAGCTATCTCTGAGTCCAGCAGAAATGGAAACCAGCCGTGGTGATGAACTCTGTTATCCCAGCACTCTAGGAGACTGAGGCAAGAAGATTGCAAATTGAGGCAACGTAGGCAATTTATTGTTATTATTATTTTGAGACTAGGTCTCACTTTGTAGTTCAGGCTGGCCCCGAACTCACTGTTGTAGCCCAGGCCTGCCTCAAACTCACAGCAGTCCTGTGTCTGCCTCCTGAGTGCTGGGATTGCAGATGTGAGCCACCACCACACCTGGCATTGTGGTATGTGGTTAGTGGGTTTCAAACTTGGGACCTTGCACTTGCCAAGCAGATGCTGGAACCACTGAGCTGAATCCCCAGGCCTGTTATTATTATTATTATTTATTATTATTATTATTTTGTTTTGTGTTTTGAGAGTCTTTCTAGCTAGCTCAGGCTGGCCTCAAACTCATTATGTCATCCAGGCTGGACTTGAACTCACAGCAGTCCTCTTGCGTCAGCCTTCCAAGTGCTAGGTTTACTGGCATGCACCACCATACCTGACCAGCTCGGGCATTTTAAAGACTTATCAAGGGGGGCCGGGGAGTTAGCTCAGTGGTTCCGGCGCCTGTCTTGCAAGCGCAAGGACCCAGGTTGGATCCTTGGTAACCACATAACAATACTTGGTGTGGAGACTCACCCCAGCAGCAACCAGTACCACATACCACAGTGCTGAGCGTGTAATCCCAGCACTCAGGAGGCAGAGGCAGGAGGAGTGCTGTGATGTGAGTTTGAGGCTGAGCTCAGGGCCAGCTTGAACCACAAAGCAAGACCCTATCTCAAAAAACCTTAAAAAAAAAAAAGTAAATAAATGAAAGTAGTTGAGTGGTCAAGCACATCTTGTTCAATCCCTGGCACTACACATAAATACAAATAAATAAGTAAAAATTTTAGAAAGATCTGGGGATGTAGCAGAGTGCAAAACCCCTTGAGTCATTCTCCACTAAATGGAGGAAAGAAAATTGAGAGCAGTTGGTGGGAGTTAGGGATCATGTGGCTGGGAAAATTGAAAACTGGGAAATTAGCAGTTACCCCAGTCCCAGTGTAGTGTCCACTTGCCCATGTCCATCACCTTTTTCCCATCCAGTGGCCCAGCTATGGATGATCAGAGGAGGCTGGCTGAGCCTCGCTGTTGGGTGCGAAGGCCAGGAGTCGAAATAGCAGCTGATACCTTTTCAGTCTGTATTTCAGGATTTTTCCTATCTTTGTTCGATCTTTTGCCTTTTTTTGGAGACAGGATCTCAATGTGTACTTTACACTGGCCTTGAACTATGTGGCCCAGGATGGCCCTGAATTCAGTGATCTTGCCTCAGCCCCCTAATGCTGAGATTACAGGGTGTCCCACCACATCATTTTGTTTTGTTGTCATATTTCATATGGGCCAGGTATTGGATCCCCTAAATGTTTTTAGGTAGGAGAGAGGGAAAGAGGAGGTAGGGATCTCTTCTACTCTCAAAGTGTGGGGCTCACAAGCCTGCAGCCCCCATCCTGCAGTAGAGAGGATTGGGGAGTCTAACGTTGTTAAGACAATAACATAGAGGGCCGGGGAGTTAGCTCAGTGGTTCCGGCACCTGTCTCGCAAGCGCAAGGACCTGGGTTCGATTCCCTGGTAACCACATAACAATACTGGGTGTGGAGACCCACACCCAGCAGCAACCAGTACCACATACCACAGTGCCGGGTGTGGTGGCTCACGCCTGTAATCCCAGCACTCGGGAGGCAGAGGCAGGAGGATTGTGATGTGAGTTTGAGGCTGAGCTCGGGGCCAGCCTGAACCACAAAGCGAGACCCTGTCTCCAAAAACCTA